>PCFV01000168.1:0-51057 GCA_002812785.1 Phytophthora litchii | reverse complement strand
TAATACAGGGTTACCATTAGCCCCTGACTGCAGGACCTGCAGCCTGATTGTGCTTTGATTTCAAGCTTCCCATCTTCTGAGAAGGTGTCTAATCGCGCACTTCCGGGAACATGAACTCTCGATACGCACCAGCAGTTCTCCCTCCCATTTCACAAATCGCCACCTTTGACGTATTGTTCACATTGATCACAGCTAGTCATGCTGGCTTGTCGTTTGCTTCGCGCTACGTCCATTCGCTTGAACCTCCGCAATGGCGCTTCCCGCATTCTGCGACCCTTATCAGAGTCATCGCCCCGATCCTTCTCGACGATCGTACACGAATCGCCGCATCCGGAAGTGGAGATCCCTAACAAAACTCTTTGGGACACTGTGCAGGACAAATTAAACGTCCACCCTGACAAACCAGCATTCGTTGATGGCCTCACTCACGAGCAGATCACATTCAAAGAGCTATACGATCGTGCAAGGAGATTCGCCATCGCACTCGCCAACAATGGCGTCAAGAAGGGCGACGTATGAAATACACTATAAAGAACTCTGTTGATTCATGATGTATGAGAAGACTAACGTTATTGGGGCTTGTAGGCAGTGATCGTGCATTCCTTTAACTGTTTGGACTACCCCACGACTGTGCTCGGTACGTCACTAGTAACGATAAACCAGAGTATTATCCTGACTGGATCGTATTTTTTCGGTGCATAGCATTGATCTCACTCGGTGCAGTGTGCTCTCCTGCGTCACACCTGTTCCGATCCGACGAGTTGGCCGTGCAGATCAAGGCGGCGAAGGCTAAGTACATTATTACCCATTCTGATCTCGAGAACACAGCAGTTGAGGCGGCTAGAATGTGCGATCTGGAGGAAAAGTTCATCTACACGATGGGCCGCCGTCGAGTAGGCTTCAAGAGCATCGCGTAAGTATGTGTTTTCAGTTTGCAGGATTTACTTTCACTCATTGTATTGATCATGTTGACTTCGAATTCGAGAAAATCGACCCGGAAACCAACGTGATGCTGCCATTCTCCAGTGGAACGACGGGTGTTCCCAAGGTCCGTGCATTGTCTACCGTTATGTTGCTTCCAGCTAATTGATATAACGACAATGCAGGGTGTTGCATTGAGTGCGAGAAATATGCTATCGAATACTCTACAGATCAGCCATGTCGAGAATTTGGGTGGGCATTCGCTTGGACTGATGCCATTCTTTCACATATACGGCATTATGCTGATGCACCTATCGATATACCAGGGTGATACCAAGGTGATTCTTCCTCGATTCGAGCCCGATACTTTCCTGAACGCATTATCTTCCTACAAGGTAAACAGCCGCATGTATGATTTCTCCCTCGAGTTGGAACGTAGGCTAATTGATCATATTTCGTGTAGATCCGCGTTGCACACATTGCTCCACCGCTTGCTCTGTTCCTTGCCCATAACCCGCTCGTTGAACAATATGACATTTCGGCGACGAAATTCCTCGTGTCTGCCGGCGCGCCGATGGGCAAGGAAGTGGAGAAGCTTGTCAAGGACAGACTGAAAGCCACCGTAAAGCAAACTTATGGCATGACTGAAACCTCTCCGGGTGTCAATTATGCCGAGGAGATGTACCACAAATCGGTTAGTACAATTGACCCGAATGCTTGACCACTGCTACTGAACTAACCAACGATATATTTGAATTGCTACATGTTAGGGAAGTGTTGGGCGTTTATTACCAAATACCCAGCTTCGCGTGAAATGCACCACAACTGACAAGGACGTCGGTGTTGGCGAGCATGGTGAATTGCTGTACAAAGGACCCCAAGTTATGATTGGGTACTCGAACAACGCTAAGGCAAACAAGAACGTGTTTACGGAAGACCGATTCGTGCGGACTGGAGACATTGGCTTCATCGACGAAGATGGCTTTGTGTTCATTGTGGATCGACTAAAAGAGATGATCAAATACAAAGGTCACCAGGTGGCACCAGCCGAGTTGGAGGACGTACTGAACAACCACCCACAGATTTCAGACGCCTGTTGCGTTCGAGGAAAGGATGCCCTCGGAGAGGAGATCCCCAAGGCGTATGTGGTCCTAAAAGACCCGATGAATGCAGCAGAGCTCACTGAAGCTGATGTGATGAACTTTGTGGCCTCAAAAGTTGCTCTGTTCAAGAAGGTGCGCCAAGTTGAGTTCATCGACGCTATTCCGAAAAGCGCTACTGGCAAAATCCTGCGACGTGAGCTCCAGGTCCATGAGAACCAGCACCACCAAATAGAAAACGCGGTGCATGCAGTTTTGGTTATGACCAAACAAGCGATTCGTACCAGCGATAGCTCTAAATCAGAGCCTCTGATAGACATTGCAACAGCAAACTTTTTAATGGAGTGGTGCACACATGTACCACAATGGTACACTTTGGTCGTACATCATCAACCTGATTACAGGCAGACCACAATCGAATCCACACCTGCGTCGTGCTACGAGTCTAGTTCACTGGCGTGCTACCGTCAAAACAACTTTGGCGAGAGGAATGAGTGAAGCTGCGCGACCGCCTGTGCCGCCGTTCACGCGTGAGTCCGCGGCCGTGAAAGTTCGTGCGGCTGAGGATGCGTGGAACTCCCGCGATCCACAGCGTGTAGCCCTCGCGTACACGATCGACAGTAAATGGCGCAATCGCTCGGAGTTTGTGACTGGTCGATCGGAGATCGAAGCCTTCTTGACTCGTAAATGGACGCGCGAGACGGAGTATCGACTCATCAAGGAACTGTTTGCCTTCGATGGCAACCGCATCGCTGTACGCTTCGCCTACGAGTGGCTGGATGCCGAGCAGCAGCAGTGGTTCCGTGCCTATGGTAACGAGAACTGGGAGTTCGACAGCGATGGCTACATGGCCAAGCGCTTCGCTTCCATCAACGATGTCCCGATCGAGGAGAAGGACCGCTGCTTCCACTGGCCCCAGGGTCGTCGACCCAACGATCATCCCGAACTGAGCGAGCTCGGGCTCTAGCCCTGGACATGCAGTTGCAACAACCTGTCACCGCTACGTCGCGACATTCTGATATCGAAGATCCCGTTTCCAGACTATTCCGTTGCCTACATATGGCACCTGCAGCTCTACCTTTGTGACAGTATGCGGGAGTTCTATGCGATAGGAGGGATGACGCAGCATTTGACCATCACTCCGTTTTCTAAATATAGCTTTTGTCCAACCAATCACATTGTCCTACTGCCTCCACACACATTTGGATTGGCCAAAAATAACCTTTGAACTGAACCGCCGGTTCACGTGCCTCGGTCCATAGTCCAAAAAGCCCAAGAAGTGCAAGGAAGAAACCTCCATTGGTGCCGCCTCCACGCAGCTAGCACGTAAGCGCAGCCATGGCCACGATATACAGCGGTGCGCCGTCTACATCTCGGTTCCCGTTCTCCACACACACGCACTATACGTCCAATGCTGACGCCGCAGCGCAGATTCAGATGCAGCACTATCGATACGGCGGCTACGGCATGGAGAACCAAATGGAGCCGTCATCGCCGCCGTCTTTAGTGCCGCCTGGAGCGTCACTCGGTCTCCTGCACAAGCAGCAAATGTACGTCGAGTCCAGTGTCTACAGCAGCCAGCAGAACGTGTCCACAGCCATGTACATGCAGTCTATGATGAGCAAAATGTACCAGCCTCAGCAGCCCCATCCGCCCCCCATGGACATGCCCCAGCATCAGACAGAAGCGCTGCTTGTGTCGCCTGGTGTCCCTACACCCGTAGAGCTGTCTATTTATGAGAACAAGCAGCCCACAGGATTCCTGCACGTGACCGTAGGTAACCAGACTGTCGAGTTCCTCGACGGGGTTGCCAACATGCCGCAGAAGCGGTAGAGCATTCACTCACAGAGTAAACGTGACAGCATCCCGCGACTAATAGACGGGCCGTGTTCCCTCCTCCCTCCAATATACAAGCCGCCAAGTTATGAATGGACGCCCTCTTCTGATCAAGAACGACTCCCAATGCTGCTATCACCGACTAATCTCCAGAGTCAGCGTCGGAAATCAAGTGAACAAGGTGGCGGAGCGCTATAGAAACTCTTCTCGTCCGTATCATCGTGGTGTATTGCGTCAAGTTTCGTGAACCAAGCCAGCCAGAGGCAGCTAGCTTTCTTTTGTGTGTATTTTATCGGCAGCTCGAGCTCGATCGCTGTCGTCAACGCCTGTACTTCACTTTCATTCTCTATTTCACTTTAGCTTTGCAACTTAATCCCAAGAAGACAACGAACCAATTTTGCTTTCCATCAACTTGTATTTCTAGCTCTACGAGTAGTTTGTTGGTCAAGTCTCACAACACTACACCACCTTATTCCTTAGTAATCTCCGATTCATGAGGAACAGCTTCGACCTTCGGCTGGAGTATAGGGACCGAGACACCGCGTGCTTTCAGACGACTGGCAATTGTCCCATACTCGAACACGAGGCCACCCACTTCAGCGTCATCTTCGAGGATGAGGATGCCGACGCTCTCGTCCGTCAGGCCAAGCTCTGCCTCCGAGCAGATCATACCCTGTGAAACTTCTCCGCGCAGCTTGGACTTCTTGATCTTGAGCTTCTTCCTGTTCATCAGAAACACAACAAGTGTCATTAGTGCAGCAGTATGAAGCATTTCCAGTCCACGTACAGTTCCCCGGTCTCAGGCTCTTTGACGGCCAATCTGGTACCCACTTTAGCCACTGGGACACGAGCACCTTGACGCACATTTGAGGCACCACAGATAATCTGCAGTAGATTTTCCTTGTCGCCGATGTTCACGGCACAGACGTTCAGACGATCCGCCTGTGGATGCGGATGGAAGTCCACGATCTCACCGACCACCAAAGTGTTCCACGTCGTCTCGATTATTGGCTGCTGCTGGGCTTTCTTCTCTACGACTGATGCTGCCTCTGTTGTAGTAGAACTGAAGACTGCGAATTGACTGCGAAGACCTCGAAGCAACACGGCGCGAGGGTGCGTGCGGCATCGAAGAGAACGGAGCATCGTTGATTAGCGAGAATAGTGCGAAATGAGAGGCCATAATCGTTTGATTAGCTATCGACCACCGAAAAACGTCCAGTCAAAACGTTGAAGTGGTTGCGCTGTAGAGCTACACTGTCAATTCTCTCTCTTGTTTTATTAGAAAGCGCTGGATGAAAGGAAGGCCAGCCATCCAGTAGTGAAAAGTTAGTTTGGCCGCCCTCAATCTGATCATCTTCCCCCGTGACAAACATTGTCGCCTGTGGTCTAAGCACGCGCAAAAGTTCGACCCGTAATGGTCTTCTTCTGTGTCTTGGACTGGTCTTTCTCGGGACGGGCACGATTCAGCACTAGAAGAAAGACATATTGTTCAATAAAGTTAGGTGACAATACTCGAGAAACAGCACACGCGTACCTTGTAGCAGCAGGTCCACACGCTTCCGCATACGAATGTGCAGATACGTCTTGGAGGCCTTGATGTGATAGTGAAGGTAGTTACGCAGACTTTGCACAAGCGTAGCTGCCTTGATACGCTTCGCGGTCGTGTCCACATGGGTGGGGAAGATAGCAAGGCTCAGGTAACCCACCAGGTCCGGTGAATTACGCAGGCCTGGAGCGCCACGCAACTCGAGCGGTGGATCCTTGCCAAATGCAACTGGAGGTGCGTTATTCACCGTGCGTCGGGTGTCCACGAATTCCTACAGCCAAGGCGTAAAGTAACCTTTCACTTTAGCGATCTGTTTAGCCAGTAATACTATAGTGAACGGATCATACCTGCAAGAACACACGTGCGATCGCCTGGTCGGTCTTGTCCTCGAAGCAGACGGAGTACACAATGACAATACGGTCTGCCTGAGGAAGCACGAAGATCATCTCGTTACGGCGGTACGGGATCTGCACTGGGCCGAGGGTGCTTGCATTGCCATTCTGGAGCGCCTCAAAACACTGTTCAAACGGAGCTCCAATGATGTTGCGCTTCAGGACCGAAATGCGCTCAATAAACGAAGCTGTATCAAATAATAAAACACAAAACAATCAGTAATCCATGACATCAAGCATTTGCATCAACAGTAGCACACACCAGCATTGGCAGGAGTGATCAGATCCACGTTAACTTGCAGTGAAAAGTCAAAGCCCGCTTTCGGAGCAACGAGTTGAAACTCTGGGTACGTCACAGCGAACATTTGCTTGGCACCCAATCTGTCCATCAAACAAGATCCATAAGTCAGTATATACTTTGCTCTCTCCATAACAACAACACATACCCTTCCAATGTCTTGTAGGGCGGGTAGGCCATCGAGATCGTCAGGAGGTTGTCCACGATCGACATGTCATATTGCACATCTACAAAGCAGCATCCAACCGTCAGTACATCGTCCCCTTCAGCCTTCAATAGCAGCACTATATCTCACATAATATGCAGCAAAAACGCACCGTCAAAGTCGCACAGACGGATCTCCAGCGGCTGCACGGGTCGAGGAGCTCTAGACGACGTACAAGGTCAGCAAATGAGCAGCAACACCTCACACAACAGCACATACTTGTCCCCTAGACGTCCCTCCAGCACCTCCTTGATGATCTTGTTCTCCGACTCGAGGAACAGCATCTCGACAGAAATCCCCTTGCGTTCTTGTTCCCAGATGCAAATGCCATCGCTCCCTCGTACACCCGAGGTACCGTAATCATGGTACCATTGCAACACATTGTCGCAGACTCAGACAGACTCAGATTCTCCCAACCAATCAGAGAGCGACCTTGTCAACGATTGTCACATCCCAATTGGCTTGAACGATGTCAACGCGTCCGCCGTTGCCGTCGACGACGTCGTCTATGAGCCTCGTAAGCGGCCTTGGAGAGATTGAGTACGGTGTATACGGTCGTGTGCTCTTCTGTGGTCAACTGGAGAAGCGTCGGGATGGAGCTGTGCGTGGTGGCTGGGCTTCGCGTCTCTTCGTGCTCACACCCGAGACACTGCATTACTACCGCAAGGCCACGGAATTTGAGCTGCTGGGAGAAGAACGTGGCCACGTACGTTGTGCACTATGTGTGGAAATTGATATATATATATATTGTACGCAATTGTAGCTAATGGGTAGGTGTTGTGCCTAACAGATTGCGCTATCTTCCATCACGAGAGTGCGTGCCATGCCGGAAGATGAAGCACCCTACTCGTCGGTAGAGCCGGGTGTAGAACACTACTACCTCGAGATCTGTACGGTAAGTGCTGTATATTAAGCTGTATCTGTACTGAAGAGTAAGTTGTTGGTTGACTCTTTGGTGCTGGACAGGAGGACCGCCTATACTTGATGCGGACTCCTATTCGTGAAGCGTCGACATGTGAGAGCTGGTCTATTGCTATTGAAGAGCAACGCAAGGTACTTCGTTCGGGAAAAGCAAACCAACGTGAGTGTCTCTCGAACTCTGTCCCCTTTCCGGAGGCATTGCCTAGCCCCACCCTACTTGCACGCAATCATGAGCTTTTCTCCCATTTCGTAAGTAGGTCGTCTTACGGCGCCGTGTATGTCGTGCTTTCTGCCATGAATTTGTTCCGCTAGAGTATAAAAGCGTCCTCCTGTTTGCGAACGAACAGGAAGTGTCGCCGCCACGGGTGGCCATGGTCTCGGTTGTGCACGTGAGCGAGCGAGATGCGCGACCTGCTGAGAAGGTGATCAAGCGACGTACGGAGTGGGGCGAGAAGCTGGACCTCGGCGTAATCCCGCAGGGAGGAGCATGCGTTATTCTTCTTCAGAATGGAGGTATCGGTCGTATTGGAACACAGGCCCTCATGAGTAGCTGGGACTCGGGACGCGTCTGCTGGATTGAAGTCACCGATGCAGAGTTCCCTACGGAGATCGAGGTGTCGGTAACTTGCACGGTGCTATCGCAGGAAACCAAGTTGAAGTCCCCCAAGCCACAAAATGCACAGGAAGGGCTACCAAAGTGGGTGGAGTGGGTGGATGAAGGCTCGAGCATCGGATTCTTGCTCATGTGCCTCTTTGTCCACCTGCTGTACGGTGTCGACGGCTTCCACTGGTCGCACAAGTGCTGCCTCACGGTGGGTGCTGCGCTCGCCATCTCAACAATTCTCAATGGATCTACTAGAAACCCACCGACGCCAGCACCGACACCTAGACACTCGAGTCCCACCAACTTGCTGCCCAAGCTGCAATTTACCCTCACTGTCCATCGCTGCCGGATAAAGATGGAAGGCACGGAGTACATTTACCCACAAGCAAGCAGCGGCAAGAAGTAGATAGCACGACTTCTGTGCTAATGCATAGAGCGGATGGAATATGAACAACGTGCTTCGAGCATGCTTAAACAAGTGCAGTTCCACCACAGGACAGACGATCACACGACTCAGAAAGCGAATGAAGCAGCTTCAAATAAATTACTTATCCTACCAAGGGTGTCGTTGTTTCTAGTGTATAGGTTCATCGTGTCAAGGCCACAGGAGCGGCGTTCAACCAACAACCCGTCCTGTGGCGCGGCGAGCCGTGTCCAGAAGCGAAATCACGGCCTGGCGATCCGAGTCGGCGTAACCCAACTCAATGAGGCGCTGGCTGAACTCCTGGATTGTGAGCGCACCGCAAGAGAGGCTGCTCATACCGAGCATGACGTCCATGAGGATTTCCGGTCGCTTGATCTTGAGTAGTGCAGCGCGCTCAATGAGACCCATCGACGGAAATGACAGTTTCCACAACTCGCGAAATTTGCGTTCTGCCACCTCGGGATCTTCAGCTTGAGGTGCTGAGGAACCCGCTTCAGCATTACTGGTCTCCATTTGAAAAGATCGCGTGCGAGGAGCATCAGGATTCCGACCACAGGTCTCAATTTGTTGCAGGGTGTCAACAACCCCCTCTGATGAGCTGCGTTCGCGGAAAAAGCGATCTCGGGGCGATTGTAGCTCTCGCCGGAATTGCTGACGTGTACGTTCCTGGTGATGATTGCGCGAGTATGCCTGTCGATGACTGTTGTTAGCGTACCGCGAGGTTGTGGAGGATCCCTGTAGCTGCTGCTTCGATCTGTATTCCTGAATGTTGCCGGCCTTACCTACCGATACAAATACCTCCGCCTCGTCCGGAAGACACACAATCTCCTCAACAGTGCGAATTGGCTCACCATCATCCCGCGAAATGTCAATAATCTGGTTCTCCTTGACACCGAATCGAATTTTAAGCACGTCCATGATCACCTGCGGCTCCGTTCCTTCAAAGTATGAAATGCACACTGTCCGTCCAAATGTTGACAGACTGTTCACGTTCAGGTGTTTGCAACGTACTTGCATTCGCGACTGGAGACCTTTACGCGAACGCGGCAAATTAATCTGCCACAACCTGCTCACGCACACCTGGCACACACGTCGAGGACGCTGTTCATCCACTGCACCATTACTAGCGGCGCTCTTTTCGCGCTCAGGGTTCGCCAATCGCGTATTGGTGCACTTGCTGCAGAAAGCCTTGCGACAGTAGCTGCACTTGTGCTTCCACTCCAGCAACGAAAACATTTTGCGGCAACGCGAGCAATTTTCAGTTTTGTTTGAGTGCACTTGGAGAGGGACAGGTCGGTCTGGGATCAGATTCTGCAACATCGTGTCTACTTCATCAGGAGTGATGCTATTACCCTTGTACAATCGAAACTCTTCCACCATGAGAGACTTCACGAAACCTTGGTTTGGATAGACGACACCACGACTAGCCATGGCGAAATTCACAGCTGTGACGAGCGACCAGTTGTTGGTGCGCATTAAATACATGATAACAATTGTGGCCGAACGCGAGATACCCTGGGTGCAATGTACCAGAACGCGGCCATGCTGGGTGCGTTTGGCTGACTCGATGAACCTGTATGCGCCGTCGAAAAACTGGCCAATGTTTGCTTCCGGCCGGTCCTTAATAGTCACGTTGAAGTACTTGACGCCATCGGTATCGAACGTGTTGCCCACATCCAAACTAGCATTCACAACATGTGTGATGCCCAAATGCGACACGACCTGCTTGGACTGTGCATGCCACATATTGCCTAAGAAGAGAAATCCCTCTAGAATCTCGTTCGGGTAGTTCAAATTGTGTGTGCCGCTCTTGGTTCGTGTCAATTGTCCTGCAAACATCTCATCCAGTAACGCCGACGTCGTGTAGAACGGGTATCGATACTTGAACGTGAGGAATCCGTCACACAGGAGCTTGACACTGGTCACGAGTCCGTCTTCAATGATCAGTCTCTCCAGCTTCCTCAACCAGCTACAACTCTTGGTGTCGTTTGCATCCTCCGATGTTTTCTTCACTGCATCTCCAAAGAGCACAATATCCCGTAATTTCCTCTTTTTACTATTGAACAAATAACGTTGTTCTTCCATCAGTCCGTTCTCGACATCTTCCAGTGTGCGGCAGTTGTGCATGGGTGAAATCGAGATCGCGGATGGAATCGAATCTTCTTCGTATTCCTCTCTACTTCTTGTGTCAATGAGGATCATGCCACGTGCTGCTTGGACCTGATTGTATAGCCAGCGACAGTTGACTTCTCCCCTGCGTACTTGGCGTTTAGGAGGCGCCGGAACGGCTTCATTCTCTTCCGTGGGGCACGCAGCGTCCACAGCTTCGTCCTTGGCGACGTCCGCAGCCGCGCTGTTGCTGTTGCTGGCGTTCGTCTCATCGCCCACCGACATGTCGTTCGTTGCGTAGTTGCTTGTAGTCAGAGCGAAGGACTCAGTGGAGCTCGCCGACAGCGCTGCTGGCATTCGCTGGTTGCCTTCTTTGCCGCTTCGGTCGAATGTGTTGCTGGGCGTCGCGGCGGGGAGGCAAGTGGCAGAGATCCGGAGCCGCGGTCTGGTTCATAACTGCTGGGCGGGGACTGTATGTGCACACTCAAGGCGCTTGAGCAGAGCCCGGCCAAGCAGCGAGATAGGATGGGGCTTCTAGGTCTGGGAAACATGATATGCGGGGATGCAACCGGATAATATCTCAAGTTGAGACATACAAGAGAAACCTGTGGTTGTTTATATCTACGAATTCGTAGCCACATCCAGCTCTCTCTCCGGCTCTCGGACCATACATTACGCAAGTGAATTCCTGCACCACTTCTTCCTCCACGCTAAAGTTTCTTGGGGCATGACAAAACTATGGGCTGAAGGTTGTCGTCACTGCTGAGCATGGACGGCAATCAGGTCGATTGAAAGTTGCCTCGAGAAGCTCACGCAGCTGAAGTCGCCGAAGGCGTGCCAACACCATCTCACGCCTGTTTGTTTGGCGCCTTTCGGATGTGTGTGTGGAGTGCCGCTCACAAGATGGGGGTTAGTGATCGCATCGTGTGGAAACGTCAGGCTGGGCTGGTCATCTGCTCTCTGCTGTTCGTTGCACCAGCACTACACTACTGTAGAGAGCACATCTTTTCCATCTGATAACTTACACAAAAGGAGATGTCGTTGAGATTCACGCCAGATTCGCTACCACCAAGCGCTTATAAGTCTACACGTTGCAACTAGGGAGTATCGTACAGGTCTACAAGTTGCTCACATGATACAACATTGTCCGTCTTTGGACGATGTCGCAGCGTCTTCCAGCGACGGAGATGTCCACCGTTGCAACCTTGCTGGTCGACTTGGCAAACTGCCGCTGGTCAGCAGATCCAGCTCATCCACCGTCACGCTGCATTTGTTGTGAAACAGTCGTCGTTCGACTCGCAGCAGCGCACGCAGAAACCCTTCGTTCGGGACAACCACGCCACGGCCAGAGCGGACAAAGTTAAACGCTTGTGCCAGTGAATAATGATACGCGCGCATGATGTACATGATCACGAGGGTAGCTGATCGCGAGATGCCCTGTGTGCAGTGTACCAATACACGACAACGCTTCCCGTCCGCAGTCGTTGTTTGTTCCGCCTGTGAAATGAACTCGTACACTGCGTTGAAGAATTGAGCAATGTTTTCTTCAGGCTTGTCCGCCAACTTGGCGTTGAAATACTTGATGCCGTCTTTCTGAAAGACATTTTCCACTTTACGCGTTGCATTCACGACGTGAGTGATCCCCAAGTGCTGCATAACAGGCTTGCATTGCGCTTGCCACATATTCCCGAGGAATAAAAAGTTGTCCACAATCTCGTTCGGATACGAGACCTGATGCTTGCCACTGTGCAGTACACCATCGCCTACGATGCCTAATGACGTATAGAACGGATAGCGCTTGTGGAATGTGGTGAAGCCTTCACATAGCACTTTGATGCTGGCTGCGCGTCCGTCATCGATGAGGAACTGCTCGAGTCGGTAGAACCACGAGTCAGAGCTCTCGATGTCCTCCGTGTCCGCGAAGAGCAGCAGATCCCGCAGCGAGCGCTTGGTCGTCGACAGTCCCAAGTTCTCGATGTACTCATCGCATGTGCTGTCATTGTCATTCTCGGGTGGTGGCAAATTGATGGCCCCAAGCACCGTGTTGGTATGGAACTGGTCACGCGAGCGACAGTCGATGAGCAGCTCGCCCACGTGGATATTGTTGAAAAGCCAGCGGCTATCCACCATGCGCTTCCGCAACACGCGCTTCTTGCACACGGCAATCGCCTCCTCCTTGCAAGTCTCCGTTGGCGTCACTTGTCCGAGTTGCGTCTCGCCCATGGTGGTGTAAATGCAGCAAGTCTTTCGTGCAGGCTTCTGAATTGGAAGTGCCCCTCTAATGTCCAGTGCCACTGTGGAGCCATTTCGAAATAGCGCGCTGTGATTGGTCAACAAGATCCGACTCCCTTTGTTTGAGCATATCCCTGCGGAAAACGATGCATCGGCTTTGACGTCCGCGGGCGAAATGCCGTTCGAGTCGATCTGCCGACTAGAAAAGCGCGACACAGGTCCAAGCACCGGTAAAGGCGATTGGTGCACGCGCGTGTTTCTCGGAGCCACACATGACGCGGTCTCTGCTCGCTGCAATCATTATTGACTGGCACGTGCTCTTCTTTGCCGGGGAGATGGCTTCGCCTGTGCGCCGGATCTCTCTATGCGAAAAGCGGCCCGCAGCTCACGTGGAACCGCCTCTTGCGCAGGAAGACATCGTGCAATCCCGCCATGTAGCTTGGGTTCGTGGCGGCTATGGGCGTCACGCACACACGCGCGTGGCTCCACTGCATCAGCGCACGTTGAAGCCCACCATACGCCGTCGTGTTTGCACTTGACCTTTGTCAGTGTGCGTACTCACAACGGCTGTCGGTGCTTTGGTTGGAGATCTGCGCGATCAGAGCCAGACTTCGGCGGTCTCTCGTGAGTTCCGGTCCGTCTACAACTGACCCGTCACATGTGGCACGCGTGCATAGTACGACCAGCGAGAGATTGGGTGCAAGGCACCAAGTCGTGGTGGCCAACACTCACTCAGTCACTCACTCAGTGAGACGGCACAAGGACGCATTCACTCACTCGCGCAAGTGCACTTGCGTGTGCATGCACGGCAGAAATTACTTGATTCTGGTGAGCAAGTGAGAAAGATGAAGGACGCGCTAGCTTCACGATCTCTCTCTAGACTAGTGTTGCGATCAGGTTTGCGAGCTTCGTGTATTGCATGTACCAATAGTAAGTGATGATCGCCATGCAGTGAAGACCATAGTACACACTCGTTTCACGACTCGAAATTTGAAACTATGGAGGGTACCTGCCTATCTGGTATTTGTGACCGTCCTAGAAAACGTTTAACAGTTTGGAACATCACCAACATTCGTACTTATTTGCAACTGTCACTTCAGCAATCCTTCAAAGTAACGCTTAAGTCTTTCTTAAGTGCCTCCCAAGGTCCAAGAATTGACGCGGGGAAAACTGCTAGGAGTGAGCTCTTGGCGATGTCTTCCACGTCTCCAGCTCAAGATGCGTCTCCAGCCGATCCCTGTTGCATCTGCATGGAGCTAGTCGACTACCAAGGGACGTTACTCGTCCAATGCGCGCGTTGTGCCATCCGCGTCCACATCAAATGCTACGGCGTGAGCATTGAAGGCGGTGACGCGTCCTCGTGGCTCTGTCAGGCCTGTGAGTACATATCCACAGCCTCCAGCCCCTGCTTGACGCCTCAATGTGCTGTGTGTCCTATTGTGGGCGGCGCATTACGACTCACAGACCAGCACGACGTCTGGTGCCACGTTCTGTGTATTAATTGGATCCCGGAGCTCTACCATAGCCTCGCAGGCGTCATGGACGAGGCTGTGCAGATCTCACTATTGGACCGCAGTCGTAGCACACTGCGGTGTGTGGTGTGTGGTCTTCGAGGTGGCTGCATCCAATGTGTCAGTGGCCGCTGTGCCAAAGCTTTTCATGTACTTTGTGCCTTTCGCTCTCCATCCAGTTTGATCTTTACAGGGTACAATACAGAGAACCAACAGGTGTATCATTGCAAGACACATCTTTCTGATGTCACAACGACCAAGTTCGAGATGGTGGACAAGTCGTGGTGGAAGTTTCCAGAGATTCTGAAATTTGTAGCAGAACATCCAATGACAGCAGAAGCTAAATGTCGCTATTGCAGCAGTAAAGTGACATTGCCAAATAAAGAGGGACACGAGACACAGTGTTTACTGGCCTGGTTGGCGAGGCATCGTGCACAGAAGAGGAAGGAGGAGTTGGAGCGACTCGGAGTGAAACCCGTCGAGATTGCGTACAAGAATACCAAGTCACCGTCGAAGAAAGGAGGCAAGATGAGGAGTAAAAGCAGTCCTAATGCACGCAAGAATAACAGAGAAGCAAATGGAAAGCATAAGCGACAGGAACCACCGATGCGGCCGTGCCCGGAATGTGGTGAAACAGTGCGTGAGACGCATATGATGGGTCATTTGAGGAATAACTGCTCGAAGAGTCGACATGCCATGAAGCGCAAGATGTCACCGCGCAACGTTTTTCAAGAAGACGGGGAGATAGTAGATTTAACGGGTGTTTTGTTTGCCTCGTGGCCGGGCCAGAACAGTGGAGCTCCGATGGACTCGACGTACTTTTGGAAAGTTGTAGAAAACCATTTTTACAGCAGCAATGTGCTCGAGAAGAAACGTATGGAACAAATGTCCAAGAGTTTATGCGGTGTGAAACTGGAGGATATCGCCAAAGCTCCACGTCGGCGGGCTCTGCAAGCGTCAGACATTCACTGTCGAGATACAATGCTGTTGGAACGAGATGCGGAGGACCCAATGCAAACTCTTGTGCTCAAAAAGTTTACGCATAAATGTGATTTCTTCATGAGAGCGAGTCATTGTCGTTGTCTAAGCGACCCCTTTGCCAAACCCATGATTGAAATCCGAAATCCTGAGAACTCAAAACCAATTACCGATGAAACTGATGACTCGGTATCAAAGCATGTGCCAGAAGGCGCAGCAACCGATATTCGTGTGCGACTCACTAACGGGGAAAACATATCTGTGGATTGCAAATACTCCATGCGCGTTTCACGAGATGCTGACGCCATGAATCAGCACGCTGCAGTCAATGGGACGTTTGCTAGCTGTTTTCAACATGATGCTGTGTCGACATTGATCGGATGTGACATGTTGGCGAACAAAATTCCGTTGATCACGGATGATAAGCTGTTGATTTCTTTGGACACTTGTGATCAAGTCGACAATGTACCAGCCGAGAGTGTGCATGTCGACAAAACACTGGAGAACAACCTGCAAACGATAAATATTATATCTGCTACTGATGATACCCCACTGACAGATGAATGCACGCCTGTGATCAACCTTCTGATGGAGCATCTTAAGGATACAACTGAGCAAAATCGCTACCGTATTCGCGCGTTGTACAAGAATTTACGAATCAAGGAGGGTGAGGACAGCAAATTTCAACTTAAAGCGCAGACAACTGATCTCTATTATCGCGAGTTTGCTTCTTGGAAGCGATTGTGCTCGAGTTTATTAATCGGTTATAAATGCAGTGACCAACCTCAAGATGATGACAAGAAGACATTTGAAAGTGAAGAGGGATCAACGGAAGATGAGGACGACGCGATCGATGATGGTACCTGTGTAGTGTGTTTTGATGGTCAATCACCCGAGACGAATCCAATTATTTTCTGCGATCGTTGCGAGCTAGCAGTTCATCAGCGATGCTATGGAATGGCCAAGGTACCCAGCAATGAGTTTATTTGTGATCGTTGTCGGGCTACGCGAGAAGGTGTCGATCCGGCAAGAGATATTTTCTGCCAGCTCTGTTCTCTGGCCGATGGCGCATTCAAGCGTACCGTTGATGGGAAGTGGGTTCACGTGGTGTGCGCACTGTGGTGCCCAAAAGTGTGGATTGGCAACTTGTTTGAACTTTCCGAGATTAGTTTGGTAGGGACCACGAACCAAGTACGATTTGTGAATTCAGTCGAGGAAATCGATGTACGGATAGCCCAAGCTTCGGGTGGGCAAAATAATTCTCCAAAAAATGTCGCTCATCCAGAAATTTCTGCCATTGAGTTGGGAAGCCTGTGCGTGCACTGCAGAGTTGCCTGTGGACGCACAATCCAGTGCTGCCACCCCGAGTGTTCTGTCTCGTTTCACCCTCTGTGTGGATGGTATGATGGTTTACCCATGACAATTTCGCTTGGAGATGATAGATACATGTACGCCGGTGGTGGAGCAGGATTAAACTTCCAGATGTTCTGCTCGAGCCATCTACCTAAAAATTATTCTGCATCGGAGCAGCTGGCCCAGAGACGTCGGCGAGCCCGGTTCCGCATTGACTCGTACTTTGTCATGCGAAACAAGGACAACTATAGCAGTGGTGCAAACAAGCGAGCAGATGACACGTCTTCCTTGTTGTCTGGATCGATTGTACAAGCCGTGCTTTCTGCAGAGAAGAATATAACTGCGACTGAGGGTGACCCTAATGCAGTGGATTGGACCGATATGACGGTTTGTTCTGCATGCTTTGAATATTGCGCGCCTATCGTTGGAGAGCTGACGGACGTGAACATGCTGCACCGAAGGCAGTTCATGATACGTTGCCAATACTGCAACGTCTATATACACCCAGAGTGCTGTATCTCTGACATTGGTTCATCCGCTACAATTTTTAGAAGTAACTGGATCTGTGAGAGGTGTACGCAAACGGGTGGCAAGGAGGCACCAGCGTGTGTCGTCTGCGCCAAGGCAACCGATTACTTGATGCCTTGCGTTGATCCACCTGCCACAGCAGCCCAATCTAACGGCAAAACTCTTCCTGGCTCGGGCACTGCAATTCGCCCAGCCCCAGGAGGAGGTCAACAACTTTGGTTGCAACTACACCAGAATATTCAGCGACAACAGCAAGGGCGTACTAATTTGGCCAGCAAACCTCCTCTACAGCCACATATACAAGAAAGCAGGGGGGTTGCACTACATCCTTCGTCGAACAGATGGATCCATGTTTACTGCAGCAAGTGGCAGAAAGCTAGAACTGTCAAGAGGCATCACATGCTGTGTGCATACACTCCAACTCTAAAGTCGGAAGGTATGACAGCACGATGCGAGCTTTGCGACAAGAAAGAGGGTATGCTTGCGAACTGCGCGCAGTGTTCCCGTCGATTCCACCCGATTTGCGCGGCACAGAAGAAGCTGTACTGCGCTCGATCGAATCGCACAGATTGGAAATTCTACTGTGAGGCACACCCTCCATCTGATGCAGCTTTCGATGTAAATCGCCAGTCGTGGATTACCCAAGAAATACTAGGCCAGCTTCAAGACTTGCGTCGCTCACTCGAACGCGGGAGAATGCTCCTAGAGATGTCCCGCCAGCGGGATCGCCAACAGAAGCGTTTGCTGAACCTATGCAAGCTGCCGCTGATGGAGGCATCCATAGATGTGGTTTTGAAAAAGCGGCCGACCACCCAAATGAAAGAAATCTATCACGATCTCACGGGTGAAACATTAACAGACGTACCTCATCGACCTAAGGCATCTCCACCATCGCCACGCAACTCACGAAGCCGCATCAGAAGCAGTCCGCGCGCTCCTGTTGGAGGTCAATCTACGCGTGCAGCAAAACGCTCGGCCCCTCAAGCAGTAGCTACCCCAGAGAGAAGCCCAAAGCGCCGTCGAACACGCACAGATTCTGATGGTTCAAGCAATGGTGATCACAATTCACGCCGAAGCTCTCGGCGAAAGTCTTTGCGATTTAACCAAGAGGGTTCGGAGGATGAGGGTGAAGATGTAGATGAAAGTGAAGTTGACGAGGTGGAGGCTCAAAAAAAGGTGTGGGCGAAGCTTGCGGTGCCCAAGCTCAGTGACTTCGATCTTGTTGTCGCTGAGAACTACCCTGAGCTGGTGGTACGTGACCAATAAGTAAGCAACTGCTGCCTGCTCTCACCTTCGCTCACGTTTTGTTGTGTCTGCGATGCTGCAGGATTAATTGGCAAACGTCCGAGAACGGCTCGGTCAGACTTGTGGTAATAAATATCGCAATGTGGTCAACGGCCACAATATTTTTAGAGTACGTTGTGTTGTTATTGATGTGGTTGGAATGTCTGAGGTGTGTGCTTCTGGTAGCGGTATGAGTGAAACGAGTGAAGCTGAAGCGATAGCAGATGAGGACGAATCAGCAGGAGAGATGCTGTCGAACAGCTATGACGGGCTGGTGAACTTGTATGAAAGTCCGGTACCATCTACTTCTGCTTCGGTGACAGAGACGATAGACAGTAGAGAGGAAGTTCACTACTGCAATGAGTGGGAACTGTTTCCTGATACTGCTTCCGATCACCATAGTATTTCTGACAACGAAGACTCGACTAATGACCCAAGTGGCGATGAAGCTGATCAGCTGTTGCCCAGTTGTGTGGATAGTGATTCCAAGCAAACAGCTACTGATATCAAAACCGAAGCTGCAGTCGTTGTGGAAAGATCTCAGAAAGATGATCCCGATAGACACGTGTTGGTGCCACTTGTACCAAGCTCGGATGCTCAGCAAAAGATACCAAGCTCACGATGTGATAGTGTAGACGCGGTGCATCGACGCATTCAAGTTATAGTTCGCGTCCGTCCACATTTCGATTTTCAAGGCAAGATGGCTGTTACTGCGGGTGAAAAGGAGGGGATTAGTTTGCGTGTGGAATCAACTACCTCACAACTCAATACCAGTACGGTGACAGAATGCACGTTTGACCAGGTATTCATGGGTGGTGCAACGCAGGAAGACGTTTTTGCTGTAGTAGAGCCAAGTGTGCAAGCATGTTTAGAAGGTTACAACTCCACCATCTTCACATACGGACAGACCGGAACAGGCAAAACCCATACGCTATTTGGCCGTGATTTAGAATCTCCCAGAGAGAACGATGAGATACAAGGAAGACGTGATTCATGTCGAATGATCAAGTCGTCTTGGGGTATTGTGCCTCGCACACTCAGCTATTTATTAGACCAGGCATCGCTCATGAACCAGAAAAAATATCAAGTCGAGTTGCACCTGAGCTTCCTGCAAATCTACAATGATCGTCTTTTTGACCTCCTCACAGACCGCATGAGGCAGAAACCTCTTCTTGTTCGCGAGCAACCTACGCTGGAGGGCACAACAAGTGTCACCGTTCAGGGACTGTCAAGTGAGCGAATATCGTCGTTCTCGAATGCTATGCAGATTATTAACAGAGGTCACACCAACCGGTGCGTTCGTGAAACAGAATCGAATCTGTCTAGTAGCCGAAGTCACGCTATCGTGCAGCTTAATGTAACAACGCAATGTCCAGCGCCAAACGGAGACGGCCAGGTTCACCGAAGAGCAAGACTAAACTTGGTGGATCTTGCGGGTTCTGAGAAATGGAATACTGATGTAGAAATGGAAGGCGCGCACTCACAAGAGTTGAAGAATATTAACACGAGTTTATCTGCTCTTGGAAATTGCATTGCAGCACTCACTGAACCCGGCAGAAAACACATTCCGTATCGCGATTCGACTTTGACGCGAGTTCTTCAAGACTCGTTTGGCGGTAATACACAGTCGTGTCTGGTAGCCACAGTAAATGCTACTCAAACGTCATATGACGAGACAATTCGAACTCTTCAATTTGCAGATCGAGCAAGGTCCGTGATGCAGACCATTCGTGTGAATGAAGCAGCGGATGGAGCAACGGAGTTGTTAGCGGCAAAGATACAGATTGTAAAACTACGAGAACGTTTGGAAAGTGAACAGCGGCGAAGGCACGAAACCCGGCTTAAGGAACACCAGGAAATGCGACGTGACTTTCAAGAAAAGCTAAAAGGAAAAGACAAAGAGATCATTAAACTGACCAAGGATAAGGCTGTCTTTCAGAGATGGAGAGAAGAAGACGTGAAAAGAATTCGAGCATTAGAAAGTCGTGTCAAGGACTTGGAGCAGCAAGTCGACGTGAGAGGTGATAATATCAGTGAGCCTCGCACGAATGGTGCTATTGGAACAGTTGTTCAGGGATCCAGACGACAAACTGCAGGATCTGCGTCGATTTCTGAAGTAAAGCACACTCCCATGCAGAAAACTCGATCACGAGCGAATCTTACTCGAGTGGGGAGTGAGAATGGTTCTGTTGCTCGAAATTATAAGCAAGTTCTGGAACGGTATGCTCTCGAACCAAGTAAAGTGCCTGGGGCTAAAGTTGCTCAAACCAGTATCAGCAAGATTGCATTCGATCAAGTACAGCAAAACTCATTATACGATACAACAAACCAGCTCGAGGATCCCTCCGAGTCTCAACCTAAAGCTCTAGAAATTAAAGTGTCAACAAAGCAAAAGACACGATGGGACGCTGCTCAAGATGATACATGTGGTCGATCAGGCGAGTCATCAAACATTAGCAGACCCGACGAGCCTCAGTACCCAGCTTCTGGTTTGTGTATATCTCCAGTAGTCTGCCACCCAAGTGAAAATTCAGTTGCTGTCGCTTCAACAGCAAGCTTCAAGAGCTCCTGGGCATATTCCAATCTTGGTTCTACTACTACAAGCTTTAGTACCGAGTGGCCATCGTCGAACCTGTCGAAATCAACACCGGCGTTTTTGATCCAGAAGCAAGATGGTCATGACAAGCACGAACCATGGTCCTCAAAGCAAACAAATGGCGCCAGCATCTCTGTTCCAAGACACGATATGCCAATGTTGAAAAGTGCTAGCACTGGCAACTTTAGCTATAACTCGCCCACGCGTGTACCAGCAGCGATTGTTCCCACTTGCGTAATCGACCCATGCCAAAAGCACAAGCTTGCAGGGTGCATGTTGTGCTCTGTAAATGGTCACTTCTCTCAAGCTCAAGTCACTCCAGTCCGTAAGGAACCCCCGATAAGTTCTAATACATCCAAGTCAAGCGAAGTGATCCGTAAACTCAAAGACGGACCCTGCGAACGACACACACTGCTACGCTGTTTTATTTGCATGAAGAGCAGCAACACAACCAACAATATCAGTCAAGCTCCATCGACGTCAATTACTCCAGTTGTGCCTTCCAACAGCCTCCCAGTAAACATTGGCAGTGGAAAAGCACTTAGTTGTCAGACCTCCACACTCCAAGGTGACATCCAATCGAAGTGTGCTCTTCACTCACTCACCAACTGCATTTTGTGCGCTGGAGTGAAAGCAATGACTCGAAAGGCAGTGGTCCCAACTCCGCAAGCATCTCCAGCAAAAGTCCCGACTGTTTTCGATGCAAGAAGTGGAAATCATGCATCCGAACGCATTGACGAGCGATATCGACGATATACATTCGATGAGCGGACACTAAACTATCCGACTCCGTCAAACCTCGCACATCAATGGTGACAAGTGTTTTCCGAAGTCAACTTCAACAATAGTGTAGCCATGTAACAAAACCTGATCCAACACAAGCAGTAGACTATGCATCTTCGTTCTCCTCCACACTGCCAAGCTACAAAGGTAGCAAGTATCTCCTCTCATGCTCTGCATTAGCGTCTAAAACACATTATACGACGCATTGCGTCAAAACGGAGTATGCGTCCAAACAAATCGAGGTTGAAGTCGCGGCCCTAGCCCTTATTCACGTTATCTTGTTTTTTGTATCGCCCATACCGAGCAAAACGGTCAACCAAACCCCAATAGCCATGAGCAGCTCATTTAACGACTTGCGCTGCATCACACACTCGATCTGCTCCTCTGCACTGCCATGACCGACTCGTGGGACTCTTTGGCGTATCTACCGGGTTTCGGCAATGATTTCTGCTCCGAGGCACTGCCTGATGCGCTTCCCAAGGGACAAAACAATCCGCAAAAGGTTGGTCATCCTTGATTTCGGAACGAATTATCCAGGATTAATTCGTAGTATGGTGCAGTGTGCTTATGGGTTGTACGCAGAGCAATTGTCGGGGACGGCGTTCACCTTGCCACGTCACAAGAACCAGCGCAGGTGAGTGGGTAGTGTCATAAGTGAGAATGTCCAAGTGTCCAAGCTGATCATTGGGATTCTTTGTAGTTGGTTGTATCGCATCTTGCCTCCAGTGGTGCACGAAAAGTATCAAGAGGTGAAGCACCCCTACGTGAAGGCAGATTTTGCCAAGGAGAAGTTGACGCCGCAGCAAATGCGATGGAAACCCATGCCACTTCCAGCGGATTCCGAGAAATTGGACTTTGTTGATGGACTACGCACGATTGGTGAGGAATGTTTTGGAGTTGGAGAGTTTAGAAAGGAAAACTGACTGGTGGCTGTGTAGGTGGAGCTGGAGACCCGACGATGAAGGCGGGACTGGCCATCCACATGTACGCTGCCAATACGTCCATGAAGGACAAGTGTTTTTACAACTCGGACGGAGACTTTTTGATTGGTACGTTGTGGCGTTTAGTTGTTTTGCTGAAGTGAGTTTGGTCCTTATGGTTTAATCTTTGATTGTAGTTCCTCAAGTTGGTGTTCTTAAGGTTACGACCGAATTTGGTCGCCTCAAGGTGTCGCCACATGAAATCTGCGTTATTCAGGTGAGAAAGAAGTGATCTTAGTGACGGTGGATTTTGCTGACCACAACGTTTACATTGTAGCGCGGAATTCGCTTCTCGGTTGAGCTGGACGAACCATCTCGTGGTTACATCCTTGAGGTGTACAACCGTCACTTCATCTTGCCCGATCTTGGTCCAATTGGAGCCAATGGCCTCGCTAACCCGCGGGACTTTGAGCATCCGAGTGCTTCCTACGAGGACCGTGAGTGTGAGTATCTGGTCGTCAACAAGGTGCGTTATTGCAGTGCATGAATTTCCAGATTAATAAGGATCTCACATTATTTTTTGTAGTTTGGTGGTCAAATGTTTTCAGCTCGCATGGCCTTCTCCCCATTCAATGTTGTCGCCTGGCACGGAAACTATGTTCCGTACAAGTACAACCTCGACAAGTTCTGCACGATGAACTCTGTGAGCTATGATCACCCGGTAAGATATCGCAAATATTGCTATCCTTCGTTATCTCCATTGACTCATTGCATTGCGTCTACAGGACCCTTCCATTTATTGCGTGCTCACATGCCAAACTGAGGAACCAGGCAACGCTGTCGCGGACTTCGTCATCTTCCCACCGAGATGGATGGTGCGTCACCATCAAGTTTTTAAACATGTTCGCTTTCTCTAACATTTTAAATGTAGGTTCAAGAGCACACCTTCCGCCCGCCGTACTTCCACCGCAACTGTATGAGCGAGTACATGGGTATGATCTATGGCACTTACGATGCCAAAAAGGGAGGTGAAGACGGATTCGCGCCAGGGGGTGCTTCTCTTCACAGTGTCGACACACCACATGGACCAGACGCTGCTACGTTCCTGGCAGCTTCTAACGCACAGCTCAAGCCGGAGAAGTTCGATGGTGGATTGGCATTTATGTTCGAGTCCACGTACCTGGTCAAGCTCACGGACTACGCACTTCACTGCGATCACAACGACCAAAACTACTGGAAGTGCTGGCAGCAAATGCCGAAACTCTTTGATCCTAAGCAGGTTTAGGATGAAGCATGTGTTGGGCCAAATCTCTGTGAGGAAAATGACTTTACTGCTTTCTTAAGAAAATAAAATGCGTTCTAGGAATCTCTTTGCATCACAAGCGCCACACCTGCCAGTACCCACTTTGCCTTCGGATGAATTGTGTGAAGTGTGGCAAGAAACACGTATGTCGGTCCTCGAAGTGTTGTCTGGTACACAGGACAGTCGAACACATCGTTGCTGCGACGGAAGTGTCCTACCGCAGTGGCTTCCCACTTGCTGTCAATCACTACAGCTCGAGCATAGATTACTGGTGCGGGAGGCAGTAATTCCTTTGGCATCGGGTCTACTAGATGACCACCACAAGAAATGGAATCGACTTCGTACGAAAAAGGTGATGTCTTTTCACTGTCCTTCATCGGAAGTTCCCACCGCGCGCCCTCCATGAACAGACCATGGATATACGCGCCCATTTCAGGATATGCCTCAGCACCTTCAGCTTCAACAATAGGAGTTACGTGAGTCTCGATTGCCATCGAATCCAGTGGAATACCGTGCGTTCGTGCAGTACACTGCTTGATGGCGGTAAGAAAAGCAGTTGAGTTGAACAGACCCGAGATCCACATCGAATAGGGCAATCGAAACTCACTAGTCCAGCTTGAGAGAAACTGGATTCGATCCAGTAAATCAGCAAACCACAGTGACAACGATTTCCGAGACCACCAGGCATATCGCTCCCAGGAGCACATATGCAGCACATTGCGGCCAGGCACTTGGTTGACGGAAAGAGCTTCCATTAAGTCCTCCATTGCCTCCGTCATGTTCAACGTGCCTTGAATTCCTTTCGTGAGCTCTACGAGACTTGTCTGAATTTCGTGGAGTAGTGTGTGCATACGAGTAGCTTCTTGCAGAGCAACCACTATGTAGGGAGACTGATCAGTTGTCAACAACGGTTCTGCTTTGGTTTGCAAGTCGACCAGATCGATCTCTGGTGGAAGTTTTTCCAGCAATTCCTCGATAACTGCGTAAATTTGAGCGTTCTCTTTTGCTAAGCCAGAGGATGTTGTTGGTGCATTCTTAGCGATGGAATTATCGGAGGGCATCGATGGTCCTGTTGATGCCTGAAATTTTGCAATCGTTTCAAATAACTCGCTGGACGCCTCGACCAAGTATCCAACCTCCGCATTTGGGTGTAGTCCGTACACCGTTGGAGATTCACTTGGCAACTGCATTTCAATATGATCGACATACTTGGTATAGCTGTAAGCAAACGGGTCGGGGCACTTGAACCCAGCAGTGAGTTCCTTGCCCTGCAAAATTTCTCGTGTGAAGACTTCGTTTAGATACGTGTTGTTGGTAATCCGGTCCCAATGATCGGTGATATGTCCTCCATACATAATTTCTCCAAAAATGTAACGCAGATCGTCCCATGGTAAAGTCTTTGATCTAGTAGTCGCGGCTGTATCAAGATACCGTCGGAGTACATCCGAGCAGATAAGAAGGTCACCAGTGTTGAAGCTGTAAGGGCGGCTCCATCCTTGGGATCCGAATCTACGTCGTCCCAATACTAACGCATGGAAGAAACAGAGCGCAAAGAGACAGCCCTGATATTCGTTAGGCTGTGAACAATCTTCGAGTTGTTTAGTGGAAAAGTTCGCCCAAGCACGACGCAAGTTACTTTTCAGGTCTGTTGGAGCTTCATTTGCAACCTTGATGCAACTTTGGAGTAATGACTCGGGAAGGTTGCTGAGTGAGGCCAGTGCAGGACCCTCCGATGAAAGAAAACATCGAAAGTTCTGGTCTGCAGATACAGAGTAGACCTCTAACGCTCGCTCCAACCTTGGTAACCACGATTGCATAAGGTGAATATTCTGCAGGATCACCCAGTTTCCTTCTCGAGAGAACTTCATCAGCACATTATCAGCAAATTCTTCTTGTCCTTGACCCATAGATATGTTGATAAGGTTTCCTCGTTCATATGTGAAATCAAACTTTTTGCCAAGTATCTCCACCCACGAAGTTGGATCCACTCCAGGAAACAGTACGAAAAACATTGGCGTTGAGGCACTCGTTTCTTGATATGCAGCTTCCATATCAAATGGTGGCTGCTGCACCATTTGTTTGCCGAAGGTATCACTAAGAAATGAGCGCAGTGCGAAGATCATTCGATCAGGACGAAGTACCTGCACGAAGTGTAGCAACTGAATTGGTGTAACAGATGATTTGTATTGCCCCGGAAGCGGCTTCAACTCAGGTTTTTCAGCATCACACCATTCTCGCCACTCCTCACTGTCTGAGCGCATTAACGTTGTGAGCTTTTGGAAGCCAGGTATACTTTCCTCAAGTTTACGCACACGGAGCCACATTGTTTCGGGCATCCACTCACTAAGAAGTCCCATGCCAGATCCCATATCGCTAGCGGTACCACACGTCACAAGTTGACGTACATCAATCGGATCAATCTTTCCTTCTGACTGCCAAATGGCAAAGCACAGTTGTGTGGCCAGCGTCAACTTATCTTTCTCATAAAGACCACGACGTATATAGTTGAAAACCACGTCTGTAATGGACGTTTTCAGCTGTGTACATCGTGCTTCAATCTGGGCGTTTGAGGGCATTTCTTGCTGATCCGTTTCCTTCATGAGTACTTCCAGATCTTGCTCTGTATTATTCTCTACGACTCGATCTGCCAATAGTAAATCCGAATTCCACTGAAAACGTTGCGAGACGATAACTTTCTTAGCAGCAGCCTTCAATCGACCCAGTAAACCACCACCACCTGATGACAGTGGTCTCCCAGATTCCTTTTCCGGCTGAACCAGATCAATACCACGCTGGAAAATCACAACGAATGCATTCAGAGAATACACATAGTACGAATGCATGCGATGCAGTCCATCCATGATGAAGAACAGAAGCGCACCACGGTTTGCCACAGATTGATACTTTGCGCTTAGCTCATTAATTTGAGCCTCATACTCCGTAGCTTTGGCAGCTTTCTTGGCAATTTCCTGCGCTGTAGCTTTGGTCGTTTCCAAATCAGTAATTACCTGCACATTTTCCGTCACATCTCCCTCGGCGTCAGCTAAACTCGATAGTATGCGGTCCTCCAATGTCTGAATTCGAATTTTGAATTCGTTCTGTTGATGAATGAGTGCAGTGCGAACTTTAGCGATCTTCGGCCACTCTTTGCGCACTACAAGCGATAAGAGTTGGTCCTCCAGGCCTTGCTGAGTTACAGCAAAATTGATCATTGTTGTTTCTGCCTGCAGCTCGGGTGGGTAGTGTGGGTTCGACAACTTCGTGTGGAGATAGAGACGGAAATCTGGGTGTAATTCGACCAGCTTGTCTCCCAGTTTCAGCAGTGTCTTATGTCCACGTACCGTAGTAGACCGAGATATTACCGGCCATAAACATACTTCCAATTTTTCACCCATGTTTTCCACAATCACTGTGAAACCATTTTCAACCGCAGTCTCGAGTAGATGAGTCAAATTTGGTTGGTCTTGGCGTACTACCTGCAACGAACCGAGTGCTGTGCGGCGTGCGTGCTTCTCCATTTCACGCAGCCAATAAATTCCTTGTAGTTGTGGGTCAATCAAAAGTGGCGCGCGAGTGCTATTGCACACGATGGCCCCATTCTCTACTGAAACGCGGTCGCTCGGAAGACCTTTTGTGTTCCACTCAGCAATCTCTGATGGCGTCGTAAGAATTTGCAAGGGATTGCAATCTTCAGTCAAAGGCGTTGAGCAAACCTTGTCCTTATCTTTGTCAGATTTCGAGACTTTTTCAATCAACGATTTACGGAGGAATGGCAGCCATTTGTCGTTGATGAGTAAGTCTCGGAAGGGTTTCGTAAATGCACCAACATACGAAACGAAGCTAGCAGCAATTACAACATCACAGACCAACATTTCGGCACCGAGACGAAGCTGATCAAGCTCGTGTGCCCATCGTTCACTCTCGCTCCCAAGTGATTTGGCTAAACGGCGAGCGAGCTCCATGCGAAGTCGACCTCTCTCCAATAATGCTACAGCATCTTGAACCTCCTGATTAATTTTGTCGAATTCACCGGTCAATGTTGCAAGCTTCTCTTCTAATGCAACTACCTTTTGATTTACGACCTCAAGTCTTTCGTTGGCGGCGCGCAATTTTTCGTTAGCCTCTTCTAATGCTCGTTTCTTGGGCTCTACCACGATAATAGCGTCGTAATACGCAACGATGTTGATTACCCAAGCACATAGTCCAGCAGCAGCCGAATTTTTCTTCTCGATTGCCTCGACATTAAAGTGTTCAAGCTGTAAAAACGGGCGGATTTCCTTCCAATTGATTTCAGGCACCTGCTGGTTATCCACTTGTTCCTTAAAGCCTTTCAATTCTTCAACCAACGCATTAATATTGCCTAGCAATGCCTTCTTCGAGGCCTCCCATGATCGATCTTTGTCTTTCACCTTGCCATTTTTCTGGATGATCACATTTGGATTTACTCCAGCAAAAAGTATGACTACAGCTCCAAAAATGTCACCAACACCGGCAGGCGGCTTTGCCATAGTCTTACAATTCCCAAGATCCTTTTTGTTGAGCGTGTCTAACGCTGCCATCGCAGCATCTACCATTGGTTGTGCCTGCGCAAGATCAGCCTCGGTATCTGCTTTTTTTGTAGACACATCGGCCTGAATAACTGCGCACTTCTCGCGCTCAACATTTGCTCTAGATGTTTCATTCTCTACCACTTCTTTGTCTTTCTGTAGTCGCGCTGCTAGCTCCTCTACGATAACCTTTTTCTTCTCCGCTTCTTCAAGCGTACGTTTCAATTCTTCCTCCATAGTTGCTACAATCTCTCCTGTTGATTCCATTTTCTCTAATCCGCTTTGAAGACGGTACATCGCCTTTTGATGACTTGCGTGCTTTTGCGCTAGTAGTCGACGGTACAGCGTCAGACATTCAAGGTATGACTTGGGTGTAGAATATACGTGGCGCTTTTCACTCTCAAAGAACTCTTTCGCTAAAGTATTCGTGCTCTGGAAAGCGAACGGCATGAAGTTTTGTACCGCTATTAAGACATTTTCTGGAGTGTTCAACTGTGGAAGGTTATCAACAGATAGAAAGCGTGCCGCAACTGAGCGCAATGCTTCTTTAGGCCATGGCTGGAACCAGTCAATTAGCACACAGTTCACTAGTGCTGGAAATTTCCTCGCCCGCAGTCGGAATTCTGATGTTGCCGGAGAAAAACAGAGCACGACATGCAGATTGCGCTTAATTTCCTGGATAAACCATCGCCAAGCCCGCTCTTTCTCAGATCCCTCAGTTCCAACATTGTTAGCTGCACTGGAGTCACCTGACGGATCTGCAGCTGCATTAGCTGCCAACGCAGCCATCATCTTTGGCTGGAACTGTTGAATTAGATTGGTTTGTTCATCGGCGTTGTAGAGATCGGGGATATTTCCACTTGACAGCAAATCGTTTAAGTACACAAGCATTCGCTCATTTTTAATTTGGTTGTCATCGAAGAGGAAAACAACACCATCACCTTTGACGCCTGCTTTCATGAAAATGTTCTGAAGGTCGGACTTAAAGTCCAGAAGTGAATACGCTTGCGTGATTGTGATCTCCATTAATGTATATCCACAGATGAATCCACTTAAACGTGCCAGTGACTTACGGCCGCTTCCACCAACGCCTACGAGAAGAGCATGACCAGACGGATTTGAGATAATGCGCACAATGCGAGTAATATGTTCTAACGCATCCTTGAATAACACTAAGTCCATCTTTGCATTCAACTCATTGTGCTCTGCCAATGCTTCTTCTACAGTGGCATGCAGCACTTGGAAGGACACAACTTGGTCATACTCGTTGGTACGCAATCCATTTGCAAAATGACAGAAAAGAACCGGGTCAGTCAAGTCGTTGTTGGTTTCGTTTCCAGAGGAAGAAACTGGGGCAAAATAACGCATAAAGTTGAGGGCAGGAAAACACTTTCGAGCTTGCTGTTGCACGATGGAAGTGAATTTCACTTGGTCTTGTGACGAAACTAAACGGTCTCCATAGACACGCGAGGATTCATGTACCCATAGCAACGCGAATTTAAGTGGGTCTTCAAAAGTAGATGGCTTCGCCATTAACAAGCCTTGGAAGACGTTGGCTACATGCCGAATATTGAACTCATAGTGAAAATTAGATGCTGTCTTGCGAAATGTACCACACACTTGCACGTGGAGATTAAGCGCAGCTTTCAGAATAGACTGGGATATCTTGCGGATATCTTCAACAAAATCAGCAACGTAGCCTTCGAGAAAAGTTGTGTAAATAACTTGAAGACTTGCACTACTCAACTGGGGCAGCGCAAATGTAACAAAATGTCGTTGGAGACGCGGGTTGATGCTAAAACTTCCGGCGTTGGGGTTCATACAGCTCAAGAACTGCACGTTTACGATCTGTTTTAGCGAGAACTTGGTCCGGTCGTACCAGTGACCGTAGTCCAAATATTGACGAAGTAACGCGATGGCGCTTTGCGTTCCATATGGGTCGACTTGAGGAAGGTTCAGGTCGTCCAGAAAGTAAATCAACTGACCCCCCACAGTTGGGCCAAATGTCGAACCAACTCGTTTCGAGAGCTTTGACTCGAGTATAGCTTGAAGTGCGCTAGCGCTTGTGTAATAGTTGAAGTTGATATTCATGCTGGCTGCTGGACCTTTAGCGGAAACGACGGATGGCGATGCTGGCGCGGTAGCAAGTCCAGCTTTACCTCCAGGTATCCGTACATCTAGGTTATTAAGTAACCCCTGAACTACCTGGGTCTTGCCTGTGCCTGCATTACCACAAAGCATGAAAGGGCGTTCCTCGCGGATCATAATGCTCATCCAACTCGTTATTGAGGCTGTCTCGGGGGTAGGCACAGTAACTGATGACATCGCAACAGAACCGTCGAATTGAACTGCTTTAAAGTACGGCGACGCTCGCCACGTGTCGAAAGACAGGGTGTTGGGATCAAGCCAGTAGTCAAACACAGTATCACGAGCTGGGAACTTGATATGCTTGAATTCACTTCGCCACCACTCACTAAACAATTTGCGATAGTCTGTCCCATCGTCAGTGATCGTGAGTGCAGCACCAAATGCCCACACAGAGATAAATCCGCTCAGAATATCTACTTTCTTAGAGTCTCTCAGAGTTTCAGCATCGAGTACCGCATCAAGAAAATAAAGGTACGTGTGCACCATGGTTATGTCTTGCATTGGTACAATAGTCTTGCAACATTGTCTGACGAAGGAAATAATTGGCTCGGTGTATTTGTTCATAGCCTCTCCCAACACAGTGCGCTGTTGAACAGAAGTGCCTTTAGTTGCCACCCAGCTTGCCAAAAACGATTTCCATTGAAAACCATCATCATCAGATATGTAGAGAATACCTGCACGGGACACTGTAGCAGGTGTTGCAAATTTCAAATCTCGAATTTCAAAAAGGAGTCGCATATTCGGCTTGAGAGGAATACGCTCATTTGATGCAAGTGTCAGCATCTTATTGTCATCCATCACCGAATTCATCGACTCAATCCAATTAGCATCTAAGTCACCATCCAGTACAACCCACTTTGGCCGAGGGTCTGTGGCAGAACTACTGGCCACATCACGCATAATCTTAGACAGCAGACCATCTTTCCACTCCCGTGTTCCGAGCACCATGTAACCATACAGATCTTCGGTAGAAACAGCCTTGGGATTGAGGTCAATCACTTTAGTCACGTGTTCATCTCCTTTCTTCTTCCGGGCAACGACTAGAGTCTCGCAGCATTCAGTCTTTCCACTCCCCGGTGGCCCCATCACGAAAACACAGTGACGGATAGCTAGCAACTCTTCGAGCTGAATAACTTTAAGTCGGAATTGTTCATGAGGCCAAAGTCCACGATCTTCGCATGCAACGTGTACATACTTTTCCATCAACTCATCAATTTTTCGAGGTAGATTCATGTTGGGGAAGAGATCGCTAAGCAGACCGTTAAAAACTAGCAAGTCTTGTTTTACAATTTTGGGCAAGTTGAAATCTCGAAGCGAGCGCATGAGAATTTCTTGTTCTGAAAGTTTTGGCTCTGCACGTTTGAACGATCCAGCCACAACAAGTACACTTTTAACGGCTCGTAGACCCCAGTCATAGTGATCTTGTTTAGAAAGAAGCTCGCGAAGTAGTGAATACAAACTGAAAAACTTTGCAGCTAACAGCTTAGCTTCTCGGAACCCTTCCGCCATGAGCATGTTCTCACAAATAAGCACAAGATCAGGCGCCATCACTGTAATGGGGCGAAACAAGGCCTTCAAGCCTTCGGGTAGTTCTGATCGCCCAAGGTAGCCAGGATTCATCGTAATGAAGGTGCCACAAGTAGGATCAAGTTTGACTGAGTCACCCTCCACCACAACGTGACTACTCTCACTTCGAATTCCATCGCAAACAGCTTTGAATTGAACAGAACACACCGACAGGACTTCAGGGGCGAGTCGATTGAATTCATCAAAACAACCCCACGCTCCTGCACTGGCCAAACCTTTAAAAATATTCCCCAAGTTCTTGTAGTCCATTTCCGGTGAACAATTAAACACATAGCATATTTTGCCTACCATATTGGCCAGGTCTTTTGTCGTTTCAGTTTTGCCTGTCCCAGCAGGCCCAGCAGGAGCACAACCCATTTGAATGTGAAGGGCCTGGGTTGCTGTAACATAAATTCTGTCGGTCAGGGGCGTGATCACGAGTCTTGGACCATTACCTAAGTATTCGAATCCATAATCAAAAGTTGCGTCGCAGATTTCCAAATATGTGTGGTTCTGATGATCTGAACGTCGTTGTTTTAACTGAGACTGCCAAAGGAAAGAACTAGGTGCCGTAATTTCTTCATAAAGAAGCTTTTGAACAATATCTCGTGAATGGGCATCCATCGTGATCATGCACATTGTTCGCTGGCGATCTCCCTTGAGTAAGTTTGTTTGGGTCAACTTGATGAGGTCATTGAGCTGAATCACCACTTTCTCAAGAAGCTCCTTCATTGCGGTCGCATGTCCCTTTGAAAGCAGTTCAAATGTATTCTCGACACTTCTCGTGTACTCAATTCCAGCTACTAACAATGCAATCTGGGCTGCGTCCATGTTATCCTTGGAAGCTGTTCCTTCGTTAGTTGATGGAAGCTTCTGCAAAAGCCAGTCTACGCGATTTTGATCGGGAAACCTGTTGATAGAGCGGGTCACATGACCCTTTAACGTGAGTTGCATAGACTCCAGAATCGTTTGCATGTACAGCTCTACCTTTCCTTCTAGTGGCACTTTGTTTTCAAACGAGATAGTCTCTTTTGCAGAGTCGTTGGATATGAAGTGAGTAGCCAGTATTGAGCTAGCTAATCCGTTATTTTCTTTCTCGAGCAGTAGCGTGTGGGTAGCCAGGAACACTTTCTCGAGATGAATCATAATCTTCTGCGGGTTACTTCCATTCGACAGTATGTCGAGCAAGTCTGCTTCGGAAATGAAATAAAAGCGCGGGAACATACGGCGCTTCGAATCGAGATACTCTTTTAACGCTTGTTGGCACTTCTCTAATCGTGTACGAAGATCGTTGAGTAATTCAAGTAAGCCAGGAAGCTGGCAGGCTGGCAGTACATTTCCAGGTGGTTCTTGGTCCCACATCTGCTGCAGTGTTTGCCGAACCAGCTCATCTACATCTTCAAATCTCGCTGCATCATCTGGAAGCTCTCGTTTAACCTCCTCTGACTGCATGAAAAGCGGCTCCAGGTACGACCACGACCGCTGAATGTCCAACAGCACTCCCACGGTCTCGGAAACGAGCATGAGCTTTGACTGCCACTTTTGAGTTTGGTCTTGAAAAAAACTATTTCGTCCTGACGCCATTCCTTGCACAAGTAACTGGTCAGATTCCAACATCTCGATGTCGTCTTCCGCTAGGTGAAGCAACGGTACCGTCGTTTCTTTATACAGTGTCATCGCCAGGCAAATGCTGGACCAACGATTCTCAAGTTCTTGAAGAACTGATTCTTGCTTGGCCTCCTTTTGCGCTCGATCTGTAATCTCTTCAACATCGCGCTGGAATTCATGCAAGTTCAGTGCTAAAATATCTGCAAACTTAAGGGATGGATTGTCATCGGGACACTCGAAAACCTTTCCTGATACTGTAATGAGGTCCTGCCAATGGCGTCTTCGCATGGATGGGTGCCGCAGAGCTTGAAATAGGGGACAGGTGCTCAAGAAGTCTTTTACAAGCCGTTCAAACTTTTTGAATGCATCACAATCCCGGATATCCTTATGTGTGGCTTTAACAAGTGCTAAAAATGCTTTTGCCTCTTCTTCCAATACAATACCATCAATCATGCTCCATGGAATATCTCTTGATAGATCAATTTTCCTCGTCACTTCTGAAATGGCCTCCCACATTTGCTTACAATGCGATAGTGCCCGCTGAATAGACGTCAAAATGGAAGTGCAAGGTTCCAATAAATCCTCGCACTCCAATATTTCTGCTATATGCTTCTTGTGGTTGAAAACTGCTTCGTCCTGTTCGGTATTTGCTTGCTCTTCATTAATCAATGTAAGTGCTGCATTGACACCAACACCAAAGTTCCAAAACTCCTTAGATTTGAGTAGCACCTCTTTTGCTTGCAATTCTTCCATATAAGTAGCAACCTCATCGCGGAACTTTAAGCTTTGTGCCGCAATTAATGGGGCGATACGATTACTTGCGGCTGGAACCTTTTTGAGCACCTCTCCCCAAGCGATTTCAACCGCCACAAGTATATCAAGCTCTTTGGAAATCATGATGCCTGCGTCCTTCAGAAAGGAAATTTCCGCTCGGAGTTCTTCAATTGATAATGAAATTGCTTCTCCACGCTTTTCGACCATGAAGACGTGTTCTTTCAGTCCAATCAACGCAGCTGTAACCTGTTCGGGTGTCCACGTAGGGTCTGACATTGGTTGCTCCAGGCCAATATTACATTCTCGTGTTGACTGCTGGAGTCCTTGTAAATCGTGCAAGACTTGATCTAGTACCAGTTTTCCTGTCATCAAGTTCATCTCTCGTGTAACCGTATCATCAAATGTAGCTGTGTATGGTGTTCCGCGGATTGGTCCTGCGTCCCCACCAAATGTGCCTTGGAACTCAATATTGACTAGATACTCACCAGGGCTCGGAACCGCGTAACTTACTAAGTATTTGCCGTTTAAAAGATCCTGAATCTGCAAGCTTGGTAGGAGCATAGGACCAGACTCATCAAGCGATATTTCGACAACAAATTCATCCCCACCACGTGTCCGCAAATTACGTTGGGCATCCCTCGCCTGAATAATAAAGCACGTAGGTTCGCCACTAGCCCCACCAGATAGTACACCAGGGCCATACGCAAAGCACAGAGGCGCATGGGTAACCGAGAAATAGTTGTATGTTTGGAAAGTAGTCGTAAATGAGTCACCTTGTAATGCCACACGGACCTGGACATCTCCAGCAGGGTATGCGGTGAAGTCTGGCGCTAGAACATTCAGTGTATGATCATTGACGTATTTACCTGGGACTTCAACCGACCCTTTTCGACACGAAAATCTGATAGTCACCGGTTTATTGACAAAATCAATTCCTTCAATCACTAAAGGTGTGCCACCTGTAATCGGTCCGAAATCCGGGAAAATGCCCGTGATCCCATACGGTGGACCTACCACGCAACTGACGTCTAAAAAGAATATATCGTTAAGCCATACATTGGCCCAGCCACCAAAAACAATAAGACGACTTCCTTTGTCGTCGTACGCCAGCGTTGTATCACTTCGTCCACATGGGGGCGTGCCTTCAATCTCTGGAATGGTCCAGCTCATTTCACCCGTATCAAGGACACTCAAATCATTCATGTAGTTTCCCTGTGCATTATAATTATTGGCTTCTCCAACAACACCACCAAACACGAAAACTTTAGCGTGAGGAATAGCTAGCACCGCACAGCAGGCATGGTTCCATCTTGGCAGTGTCGTTGCCATATGCGTCCCTTCCACAAGAGTCCACGAGTTCACCGTCGAGTCGAAAATATGCAAATCATTGAATTGCGCGACACTATTCCAGCCTCCACATACCAGCATCAAGTCATCCACCGCGCAGGCTTGATGACCTGCACGTTTCTCAGGTGGTTTACCCTTACATGTGACTTTAGTCCAACTCAGATCATCAGTTCGTAGCAAATACAAGTCGTCAAAGTCTCTCCTGCCGTAACCCGTGCCTCCATACCCTCCAAAAACATAGATAGAACGTCGAATAGCCACTGCCGAGTGAGCTCCTCTTGGTGCAGGTAGTGTCGGCGCCACAGGTTTTGCCACACTAGCACGGTGTATAGTACTGGAACTAGGACCCGATCCAGATTGGCTCCACTCCAGTGTGATGGGATTGAAGATCCACAGGTCGTTGAACCGGGTGGAGCTGCTTTGAAAACCACCAAAGATGTAGATCTTGCTGTCCACGACTGTGGCCGAGTGTTTCCATCTGGGAGGAGGCCACGCGCCGCTCAGAGGCGAGCGCAGTCGCTCCCACTCGCTCGGAGCGTTCGCATTTATCTTAAGTGCGAAAAGGTCATTGGTCGGGCCAGGAGGCTCCGCGTAGTCGCAACCTCCAAACAGGTAACCACTGGAGCCTACAACGCACAACGAGTGGCCCGAGCGACGCGTTGGCGTCTCTCCATTGCGTCTGGCTGTCGTCTCTAGCTTGCTCCAGCGCAGCGTCGGCGGCGCGGTGCCGATCCCGCCGTCCGCCATCTCGTGCGGAGTGATGGTCCTCGAAGCAAAGACACTTTGCAAGTGTTGAACTTGGAGATTTGCGGGTCGCGGATTGGTGGAAAGGTCGGTGATTTAGACCAATCAGAAGGTTCCGCGACTTTTCAAGATCCATGGCGATCTTCTGTTGCAGTCCTGAACATGGCGTATCGCGATCTCACCTGTCGATTCTTGGAGCGGCGAGCGAACCTGCGCAAGCACAACTTGCGGTTCCAGATGCGTCCGCGCTTAGACAACTCGCCGCTGCTTAGTGCGCTCTTCCTCTCCAAGCAGGTTGCGAACAAAAGTTGATGTTGAGATACTCTTGGGGTTTTTAATTTGGATATGCTGATGTCACCAGAGAAACAAGTCTCAAGCAATGGAGAAGGCACTGCTTCAAGATGCAACCGAGTTTCCTGAAGGAGAACATTGCGATATCCACAAACCGGAGTGGACATGCTTTGCTGACAGTGCAGACGAATCAATTCGCCTTCTCCATGTGAAATGTACGAGTTTGTCGAAATATCTCCATCTAGAGGTGGTGTAGTTTGGAGTTTCGCGCACTGTCGGGTTATTGACTGCGTGGTTGTTGTCCTGGTTCCATGAAAATTTGTAGTGGAATATTTGCAGCTCCTGCATACTCGAAGACTGATGATCCGATTCGACGACTCGGAGGTGCAGCAAGAACGCGAGATAAATTGCCTCACTGAGGAGATCACGGCGCTGTTCCATAAGGCGGATCGGTCTCTTAAGAAAATCACAAGCGCTTTTGTTGGGGGCGAGCCGAGTCCTTCACCTGCAGATCGACTTGTACGGTTGAATACGCAGCGTGCTATAGCGGGTCGTCTACAGGAGATATCCATCCAATTTCGAGCAAGGCAACGAGAGTACCTTCAACGTCTTCAGCTACAGAAATTCGGGAGCGAGATCTTCGATGTGGATGCGATGGAAAAAGGAGCGGGGAGTTCAAGTGACAGCTTCGGCTTCGGAAACAAAATGGCCTTCACGATGGACCGCACGGAGTACGACATCAGAACTCGGGACATCGAAATTCAACGAATTGCAAAGTCAGTCGCGACACTTGCAACCATGTTCAAGGAAGTAGCTGAAATGGTGATCGATCAAGGCACACTCATTGACCGGATCGACTACAACATGGAGCAGGTAATACCGCAGTTACAATCATCTTTCTTGGGACCTTGTCAAACTAACTCGTCCTCGCATTTACAACCAGGTTGTCGAGAGAATGCGTTCCGGGTTGGGTCAGCTCGAACGAGCCGAAAAATACCAGCGCAATACGAGACCAGAGCGCTGCATCTTCTTATTACTGACGCTCATCACGTTGTGCTTCTTCATTCTTGTTATGAAGCACTCCTGATCCTCACAAACTGTTAGCTACGCACACACGTAATATCCAGGGGCATCGGGATCCCGATCGCTAGACCTGGATCGCTCACTCGTTGTATTCTCAACGAACGTACAGAGTCCGCTAAGCCCAGCATCAAACAGAGTTTCCTCCTACCAAGCTCACCACACTCCATACGCTCTCAATTGACACGCATAAACAAGTTGTTCCTCGTCATCTGCCCCCACGCACATGTCCATCCAAAAAGGCTACACTCGCTGTCCCTTTTCTTGGAAATATTACCCCAAATACCCACTTCTTATTGGTCAAAACTAATTTGCTCTCCCTCACTTCAGTGACTAGACAGTCGAAGTTGTTTACCCCATTCCTAATTGAGCCTCACATCGGGAAGCTGGACACGTCGTCATGGAGCCGCGTGCCCGCCGTCTCAGCAACGTTCGCGAGCCACCACTCGCACCTCTACCGCCACCGCAATTCCCTACTAAGAGCTACAGTCGTGGAAGCAGTCGCAATGTCTCGCCCTCGCGCTCACTGTCCACTGCAGTCGTACTACGATTATTGCTGGGTCTCTTGTGTGTTGGAATCGTTGCACAGTGGATACTATGGAGCTCCAGTGTCGTGGATACTCAGCGCAACAAGGCCAACAATCAGATCAACAACGGATGGATGAATCATCTGCGTCGCATTGAGCACGAGACGGAGGACACGTCGGAACCTGCACCAGCAGTGAACACATTTGAGTTTGAAGCGCCGGCAAGTGACCCGACCCATGAGGAAGAGCAGCAACGACGAGCACCCTACGACCCGTCGCTGCATAACGAGGACCAAAAGCAGGTGGTTGATATGGTGCAATGGGCCTGGAAGGGTTACTCGGAATATGCCTACGGTCATGACTCACTCAATGTCAAGACATACAAGGGCACTGGACTGCCGGATCACGATATGGCATTGACGCTGGTCGATGCACTGGATACGTTGTATCTTGTGGGTATGTTTGATGAGTTTGACCGAGCGAGCGAATGGGTGGCAAACAATATGGAGCAGCGGATCTTCCTCAGGGGATTCATCAGCTTCTTTGAGACAACCATTCGCTTAATGGGAGGGTTGTTGTCGTCGTATTACATGTCGGGACATGTGCATCTGCTTACCATTGCAAATAAGCTGGGCATGGCGTTGTCGCCAGCGTTTGACGTGTATGAACATGGAATACCAGACAAGGACTTTGATATCGTGGTACGTTGAGTGTTAGGTTATTATGTTTGATTGTGTGCGTGTAGGATATACGCAGAGGAAAATATGTGGACCTAATAACCATGATGTGGCAATGGCAATAGACGAAACGGACACGAGCAGCTCCTTCACTCGCAGAAGTGGGTACATTACAGATGGAGTTCAAGTACCTCGCCCGCCTTACTCGATACTCAAAGTACCAAGAGCAGGTTGAACGTATTTCTGACTCGGTACGTGCGATGAAACTTAATGATTGGAAGATTTCTACTTCGTGTAACCTTCAGCTTACACGAACTGTTTTCATGAATATAGCTGGCAAAGCAAGTCGAAGACAAATACACCAACGGCCTACTACCGGTGCAAGTGAACCAACACACCGGAAAGATTACCACATCTAAAATCACCATGGGAGCTAATGGTGACAGCTACTACGAGTACTTGCTGAAACAGGTATGACTGACATGGCCCTTTAATGATCTATAAGGGATACAGTGATCTAACTTACCATTTTCTGAATTGGCATTGCAGTGGCTTTTGTCAGGCAAGAAAGATGAGAAGTTTAAGACGCAGTATATGATAGCGGTGGATGGCATCATGGACAAACTCTTGGGCAAGTCAAAACCCAATGGCTTCGTGTTCATTGGCGAGCTTGTCTATGGCAAGTTTGAGCCCAAGATGGATCACTTAGTGTGCTTTGTGCCAGGTATGCTGGCTTTGGGATACCAGAACGGCATGCCTGAGGAACATCTCACACTTGCGAAACAACTCATAGAGACGTGTTATCAGATGTACGCTCAAATGAAGGCTAAGCTCGCTCCGGAGATCATGTATTTCAATATGAAGGAGAACGTTGAAGAAGATCTGCTCGTCAGCGCAACGGATGCCTTCAACCTCTTGCGTCCGGAAACGGTGGAGAGTCTAATGGTGCTGTATCGCGTCACAAAGGACGAGAAATACCGTGAGTATGGCCGTGAGATCATGAAGGCATTTGAAAAGAACTGTCGATTAGAGCGCGGTGGTTACGCGAGCATTGGCAACGTGGCCAAGGGTCCCATTCACATTGGTTTCCGCAACGAAATGGAGAGCTTTTTCATCGCTGAGACACTCAAGTACCTATTCCTGCTTTTCTCGGATGACACGATGTTGCCTTTGGACGAGATCGTCTTTAACACAGAAGCGCATCCGTTCCCGATAGACAAATCTGACGCATAGACAAGTGAACTACGTCTCCAAATTCGTGCAGTATTTCGAAAGCCGGTGTTCTACTACAATGTAAACCAAGAATGGATCTTGATGTCTAACGGATTGATCTCTATTTCCCGCGTTGTATTTTTGAGGTGGTCGGCTTGGCGAAACTATTCCAGTGTCAAGGCGTTTCCAGTCCGTCATCCTAGATGAGTTCTACCTCATCCCGAGGTACACATTGTAGATGGGCGGTGCAGCGTCTGTCCTGGGCGATTCAGCGTCGAATGCTCTTTACAGATATGGCGAAACTACAGACATCCAGGGTGACAAGGATGGCGAAGATTCGGTGCCAACGTCTTGGATTGGCACGAAATTGGATATGCCACCAAAGCCCTTTAGCGTGGAAAACTACTTTGAGCTGCTGGACATCGTTGGTACGGGTATGCTCGGAAAGGTGCGTTTGGTTCGGCACAAGCGGTCAAGTCTTTACTATATTCTGAAGTCGATAAAGAAGAAGGATGTGATTGTAAAAAAGATGATACCACAACTTGAAGCTGAGCGTGACGCGATGGCACAAATGACAGCAATCCGACATCCTTTCACAGCCCGGTTTTTCGGGAGCTTGGCCACGTCCTCACACACACACTTCCTGATGGAGTACGTCCCAGGTGGTGAGCTTTTCCATCGATTGCATGCTGTTGGACGGCTTTCCAATGACGAAGCCAAATTTTATGCTACAGAGCTTGTCGTATTCATTGAGGCTTGCCATGCAAACGGCTACATGTATCGCGATCTAAAGCCTGAGAATATTTTGCTGGATGCTGGTGGACATGTCAAGGTGGTGGATTTTGGGTTTGCCAAGCGACTTCGCAATCTAAACGATCGAACCTCAACAAGTGTAGGAACGCCACAGTATTTGGCACCAGAGCAACTAACTGTGTCTCACCAAGCGCGAAACTATTCACGTATCGTAGACTGGTGGGCGTTCGCTTGTGTGGTGTACGAAATGGTGAGTGGGTCGCCACCGTTTACATCTCGTAAGAACGAGTCTGACTTTGAGCTGTATAACCGCATCCTGTCAGGCAAGATCTACTGGCCGCGGTATATGCAGAGCTCTTTGAAAGATCTTCTTCGGAGCATGTTGCAGTGTGACCGTGGCAAGCGAGTGAGCGAGGTGAATGCTATCAAGGAGCACGCGTGGTTCGAGAACGTAGACTGGGATGTCGTTCCGCTTCGACAAGTGGTCGCCCCATTCATCCCGACCTTGAACTGTCCAGGTGACACGTCCAATTTCGACGACTATCCAAGCTCGAGCGAGGAGACTCCACCGCTAGATAACGATGCGTCTAGACACGAGTTCCGCAACTTTTGACGCACATGTTAACATCCAGAACAATCGTTTCAAGGTGGTAATCACCACGACAGCGAGCTGGAGAACTCAAACAGCATTGATTGCCAGTGTCTAAAATTTCGTCCGCAGACCGTTGTGGAGACCGTCGGGCAGATGGCGCGCAGTGTTGTGAACTTTTTGCTTGAAGGTGTTCGGTCGACGGTATTGCACGCGCCACACGACCGCCGGCTGAAGTCCGGCGTTCCTGCTGTCAGCGGAGCATTTGGCGTGTGGCCGATATAATTCGGCTTTGTCGTCCGTCTTGAGGTCGCACTTCAACACGACACGACCAGTCCCGTCGTTTGTAAGCACAAGGCATCAAGGATATTCACGTTTGACATGTGTTTGCAACTTGTACAGCGATTTCGCTGATGTTAGTTGAGGAGAGCCGGGCATTGCCTACTTTTATTGCCCCACATGTGGTGAATCGGATACGGTATGGATGGCAATCTGTAGGTCTGCATCTAATGCTGAAGCAGTCTGTCGGAGCAACAATACTCCAGCTTGCGCTACAGTCTTTCGTGTGCATGTTGGTGCTGGCCAGTTTGATCACTACCTGAAAAGGCGAGGCAGCCTGTCCTAACCGCTACATAGTTGGTTTCACTATGCCTCAGAGTGAGAGACTGTTGTCTGCAGTGGGTGTTCTCGTCACTTAGCAAAAGAGCCTTCGTCGTCTACGCAGTTTGTTTTGTGGCGTCAACGACCTAGGAAAAGCCAAGAAGAAGAGCAGGAACGGCAAGTGCAGAGACCAGCAGCGTCGAGACAAAGCCACAGCAAGCGTCGTAACTTACACATCGAGTCAATCGTCAAGAGTCTCGAGACACCATGCCACCACGGAACGAGAACAGTCCGCTGTCCCTAGACCCGCTTCACTCTCCAGGAAGCGACACACAAGAGCAACAGCCGCCTCCAGTGCACACGTTGACGCTCAGTGCACAAGACACCGGTCAACAGAATCAAGAGACGGACACAGCGGACCCCATGGCCAAGACCAAGAGACGCATGTTCTCCAGTCCCTTGCTACGACGTTCGGCTACGGCGTCTTCAGCTGCAGCGGCGTCCGCAGCTTCCAGGATCAAGAGCAACTTGTCCACGGTCAAGCTCCCAACGGCATTGAAGCGATCCAGTGCGAACAGCGGAAACGCTAGTGACAACAGCAAGGATAACGTTGACCGTGCTCCGACTGCTCCATCGCTGTTGAGGTCAAGTACTGATTCGTCCGTAAAGAAAGAGGAGACGAAGATGGCATCAAACCATAGTAAATTCGGTATTCCGTCGTTGATGCGTAAGGGGGCAACCTCGAAGAAGACGCCAGACCACCCACTCAACTCGCCCGAGCGCAGCAACAGCAGCAGTACTAACGACAGCGAGGCAGAAATGAGCAGCAACGATGAGGCCCATGAGAATATGCCTCACAACCAGACATCAGCTATCAATACTGCATCACGCTTCGTTATGGGAATGCCTACGTTGCTGAGGCGCGCTGTTTCAAACAACCACACACCACCTAGCGCTTCTGATGCCCCAGCTACGACGCAGAAGAAGTCACCGGACACCAGCGCGAACTCAACCCCGCAAGGACAATTTCCAGAAGATGATTTCGATGAGGAGGACCGGCATTCACTGCTGCTGATGTTACAGGTACCTGAAGCTCGGAGAAACTCCCAGGTCCCATTGATGGCAGCCAGCGAGGCTTGGTGAGTGAAGCCACACTCATCGACTGCACAGAGCAGTATATATCTATGCCATATCACGCGGGAGTGTTTAAGCTATCGTTTAGTTTTGCGAAAGAAGCAAAACCCAGTCGTCGCAGTTTTACAGTTATTATCTAATTCGTTTGTCAATGAGGCAGAAATGGTTTTTGCATTGCTATCGTTGGCATTGAGTAGAGGAACGTGCTGCGTTGGGTTTACAGTCAATATCGTGCTCACGAAACACTTTACAAATCACCCCATCTCGATTAGTATTTTGTTTTCGAACAATAATCCTGCTTACTCAGCGTGGGGATGATCGTTGGCATCTGCACCGAAGTCGTTGATCACCTGCTCACCATCAACGACGGCAGGACGTGGGTCGAACAGATATCGACTATTCAAGAGAGCAGAAAAATACACCAAGAGCAGTGAGAACCATGCTGGTAACTCAAAGGATAGCTAACACTAGATGGCCACCTACATGATGCGAGGGGTCTCGAGCGGTCGCTGGGTCTTCCAGCCTCGAATGTTAGCGATGGTAGGGTACACGTCTACATCACCATAAAGCATTAGATATCTCCTCATACATATCAACACATCCATGGAGACCTTCCGCTTACCTTCCAAAAAGTAATAGATATGTCCGACAATAATGCCAATCAAATCTGTCGTCGCGCTGTTTCCGAGCAGTATCGAGAACGAAAACAGCACCCACGGCAAGTACGGCGCAGTGAATGGAAATAGACCGAGGAAGCTCATCCGCACGTGCTCGTTACGTCAACCCCACAGATACACCATCATGAACGTCAATGACGATCCAAGAAAGTGGATATTCACGAACGGTGCCACTAACTGCAAATACCAACACAAAACACAGCACACGACATTAATATCTCCAACTACTGCATTTCCACTCACGCCGCGTGGACGTACGATCATAAACACAGCTCCAAGCAGCAACATGTACACAAAGTCCGCTGTCCGACCGCGGAAAGACCCTTCCTCTAATAATCTGCAATATCGGACACTACTCGCAGTAATATACGTCAACACAATACAGTAAGAAACTGCAATAACATCCCAAAAACAGGTAGTATTTCAGCAGCTACGTACACGAAGTACATGTGGAATAGGAAGTCGAGACTGAAGAGCCCAAAGAACATGAAGTTGGTCACCAGTCTCCACACCTATTGCAAATGGTTATACACACATAGTAACCTCAGTAAATTGCACAATGCCATTGGATTCCGCTATAATTGAGTTGCACGCACTTGTCCCTTGAAGAAGATGAGGTTAAAGTTGAAATAGAGCGAGAAAGGTGACACCAGATCCAGTGCACAGGCAGTAGTCGTCAAGAAGGACCCTGTTAGGTACAACCGCGACACAACGGGGATCTCGTAGTACCATTCCAGCGGGTCGTTCATGCTCCTCTAGCTTGGTGTCGACTTGAATCGCGCTGTGAAATGACGCCACTTGGCACAGCCGGTGGCCCGCGGGCCCTGTTTGACAAACCCACGGGCCAACAATCCTGCGGGACAAACGGAAAGTTGAAGTGACCATCACTCCCAATTCCGCACTCTCATGCCATTTTGGTAAAGGAAAGCGATGAATCGACTGGTGCCGTACCGGACGAAGTTGTCGGAGGAGGTGGCGGCGCGCATTGAGCAAACACTCCATACCACCATGTATCTCGTACAGACGACGGGCCCTACATCCTACGTGGTAAGACGAGTCGACACAGTCCATTTCAGTAGCTGAGCGTCAGTAACGATCGATTGGTATAAAGATCCAGGAGCAAAACTGCGAGAAGAAGCATAAAGTCCTTATTGGATCGTTGCAGACTTGTAGCTGCGGCACAGCTGACATCTGCATCCACATCTTGTTTGTCATGCTCAAAGTCCTTCGAGTACCATCAACGACGCCCGTTGTGTGGCAAAAGTCGCTCATTGATTCTGAGGTGAAGTATTGGCACTTAACTACATGATGCCCGGGATATTAACTTGTCTTGGTGATGTTCATACTGCAGATTGAAATGTTGCTGTGTGGAGGGTACAGAGAGAAGTCGCGGCCGGCTCCGAAGCCGTATATGAAGAAACGAAAAGAAGAAATGACATCTAGTGAACCGGAAGATGCGGATGTTGACAGACATGAGCTGGTGGAGGGTGAAGTGTGTGCTATCTGTCAGGAAGACATGGACGATAGCCAGCCCCTTACTTTCTGTCGCAGAGGGTGCGTGTTTGCCAAATATTTACTATGGCTAAATTGTGCTCATGCTGTTTCGATGTAGTTGTGGAAATAATTTTCATATCGAGTGTATGAAGGTCTTTGGTGAGAGTCGCAGGCAGTCAAGAGAAACTATTATTTGTCCATTGTGTCGCCAAGATTGGGGTGGCGAAGCGCTGTCGACATTACGAAAAGAGATCGATGCAGCAAACAAAGCTCCAAATGTCCATAAAGGAGTATCATGCAGAAGATGCAAGACAAAGCCACTTCGATGTGAACGATACCGTTGTGTACAGTGCAAGAATGTGGACTTGTGTGCGCGCTGCTTCAAGACAAATGCTCATTCAAAGCACGCATTTGTTATGAAGAAGAACTTTGCAGACCCATGGATTCCCGCATTGCGTGAAAGTCACCCTCGGACAGCTATCAACTCGGACATAATAAGAGACTTAGAAACTCGAGAGCTTTCAACGAATGATTACGATGTACTGCTGCAGCTAGATCACGGAGACAAACGTCCCATTCAAGATTTTCTTGTGAAAGTTGTTTGTGGGACAAAAATCAACGCTGAAGACGCTAAAACGTTTGGTGAGTCAGGGGCAACATGTTCGCTATGCGCTCAGAGTCTCAGAATAAAAGCTGCTGTACTTTCGACAATTTGTGGGGTGCGTACAATTTTTGTTGTTGTGCCTAAGGTTGGATGTTTACCTTAAGATTGTGTTTGTGGTGTTTGAAGCATGTATTCCACGAAAGTTGCCTCGCTAGGTCGATACTCTCTCAAGTGTATTCGTGCCCTTTTTCAGGATGTGACTATGCGCTGTTGCCTGGTTTGCTGTATTTACACAAGAAACACGAAAAGAGCAAAACCGAGCAGCCCACCGAGCCTGAACATGATCCACCAAGAGCGGCACCACTGTTAAACACGTCATTCAGAGTACTGGGACTTCAGCAGCAGCAAAACCTCAATGTTCGATCGCCTCGAACCGCAAGTCTACGAGTATCGAACTCGCGTACTATGACGCGACAACAAAATTGTCTCGAGCATGGTGAGCTCTCTTCTTTACCTGACCTTGTCTCAGTAGCAATCACGCCACATGAACAGCATAGTGCAGCGCGCTACACAGCACCAGCGACCAATCAAATGGAATACGAGAGCATGACATTGACAAGTTTAAACGGTGTTACCGCAGCGCGAGACTGTAGAACGCACACGAAGGGAAAATTATCCAAGGGACCACGCGTTCGAAATGCTCTCCCTCCTCTTAACCAGCATCAATCGCTGTTTTCATTTTCAAGTAGCAATAATGAGACAAAAGACCGTCTCAATCATGCCGAAAAAATTCGTGAAGAGCTGAAGGCTATCGAGAGAGAGCGTCTTCACAAACAGCGTCTGCTTAAAGAGGAACGGAGACAACGTCACAAAGAGAAAAGCAACCATACCCCAGTCTTTACTGGAGGATTTCTGGGTGCAGATCACACTGAAGACGATCAACTACCAAAGATTCAAGTCACCCGAACGCAGCACAACATTATACAGCGAAAACCTAAAGAGCGACGGCAAACTGGAGAACACAGTCACAACCAACCCCCAATTGCTCTTCCAGATTTATTTATTGGCAGCAGGAAATGATGCACGAAATATGAACCTATCTAAACTAAATAATGGAATTGCGGCGAACGTACAGAGACGGATGAGGCGGCTGGAGACCACCTCCCTTTGCGCTATATGAGTAGCGACCCGGGGACGTGCTCTTCTTTCTGCTGCGATGAGATGGTGATGATAGTGGCGTACGCATCTTGCGATGGTGGCGACGAAGAACCATGGAGAGTGCAATCGATATCGTTACTGTGAACGACACGTAAATTTCGGGTTTGGATATAGTCGCAAGCACTCTTGGAATCATGTCCTCTGTAGCACCAGCGATGTTGTGCTCAAAGAGACACGATGAAATACGACGCCTGGCAGAACCACAGTGCTCAACCAAGTTACATAGCGTTCCTTCAAGCATGTGGCAAGACAACTGCATCGAAAGATGCGGGGTATCACACGAAATTTTCTGGGTCATTCCAGATTGGGCGTCAATCATAGTGATCGGGTCATACTCAGGCACTACAGCGAAGTTACGGTGGTGTAAGCTTTTGCGGTCAACCTTCATCGATGTTCCACCAATGTGGTGCACCAATTTGCTGTAGCTTTGCACGAACCCAGGTGGCGAAAAGGTGACTGAGGTCGCTCCGACAATTGAACCGACAAGACGCGCAATGCCACCACCCATAGAGTGGCCCGTCAGCACCACCTTGCGGTCCGTGAGAGATGTGACGTAGTCCAGAAGCTCGTGATAATACCACGATTCGTGGTGTAAACCAAACAAACCGATCATCTCACTGTATAACTCAATCAAAGTGGAGAATGTGACATCGGGCCAAATGCGAATGGTCGGGAAAATCGACGATAGCACCGAAAACACCACAGGTTCAAAAAACATTTTCACATCTTCCACAAAGTCTGTGAACCTCCAAATGTCTGTGCCTCGTACCGAAATGACACTTGTGTTGAGCTTCGGAATGTGAGCCTCGAAAAAGTCGAGTTTCGACCCAGTCTTCGTATTCAATGCGGGCAGATGAACGTGGATGTCACCCAGTTCATTGTCAAAAATGGTCGAAATGAATTCGGCCGTGTCATTTGACAAAGGATTGAAGTAAGCAGCCTCAGCAAAAAAAGCCAAATCAATCAGACTCAGTCCATTCCAGCGATTTGAGCAGCTTGCGTAAAGTGGGTCTTCTACTGTGATTGCAGGGTTGGTTTCGTTTGCAAGACCAAGATGCAACTTCACAACTCCAGTGTGGTGAATGTGGATCGAGTTGTCCTCGTACTCCACTGACGTGGCGTCTGGGAACCATTTAGCGCTCTTCTGGAGAACTGAGAGCACACTAAATCCTGAGATAGCACCCACGAACAACAGCAGAATAGCAATCGCGATGTATACAAATTTCTTCGCAGTACGGTGGCCTAGAAGTGGGTGTTTCTTGTCGGAAGATGTTTCTTGCAGCATCTGCTGAAGTGACTGGCCCATTCCACTCAAAGATGAAGCTGCCTCTGAACGTAGGAACCGGTCGAACAAAAACAAACCCACCACAACGAAGACGTGAAGTTTCTCCGTCATCTTTGAACCAACAAAAATGATACCAGCGATTCCTAGTGCTAGGGGGCCATCGATGAGTATCGCACGTTTGCTCAACAAACTGACCATTCGAAGACAGATGAGCGATACCACGTAAATCGATGGCAGCAGCAAGTTGATAATGGTGAGCTCTAGCTGAGCATGTACGAACCCCATGCTGGGATGTACGCATGCTCGGAAAAATACAATACCCTGACCGACGGCAAAGGTGAATTTGAGCCGCTCAAATAAGCCAGAGAGTGCTTTTTTGTTTGAATCACACTCCTTTACGTTGGGAAATGTGAAGCACGTAATAGCCAGGAACCAGAGAATCCATCCAACGAGTAGTGTCATCCCAAATATTTCCCACTGGTAGTTCGTGAGGTCGCTCAATGGTGTGACCTTTAGACCAAAGTGCCGAGCACTCCATTCAACGGTCCACAACCCTCCCAAGAAGTTCATTCCAAGCAACCACCCTCCTAGAAGGAACGTCTTAATAGTGCCGAGTCCAGCAAGCGCCGAGCGCCACCGCGGTAGAATCTCCAGACAGAGCTGAATGAACTGACAGATTGCAATTGCTGTCGATATACGCAATGCACGTTGAAATACCGGGTGCTTGTCGGTCAATAGCTTCAAATACGACTCCTCGCACATGACTTGAACCAAAGAAGATGACTCTTGTAACACCGCGCTGCCACAGTGTGAAGGGACCATGATCAAACTGGGTAAAATGATCAGCATTGGCATGGCAACTGTGAGAATAACTGCCTGTGGGCGACACTCGCAAGCAATAATGCGTCGAATAAGCGGGAAGTTCTGCAGCGACTGCCATGTGAGGATCCACGTTGCACGTCCAAAGGACAAGACAATTCCCATGACCGACACGTACACCACGAGCACACAGATGGCTTGGGTAAATGGCATCGTGATAATTGTGCTCATATTCTCACCCAACACAGCTCCGACGTTGAACAGGAAACCCCAAAGAATTGCCAATGCTTGTAGCATCACATACACGAAGAAGAACGAGACAATCGTGCGTGAACTTTCGATACGTTTGAATACCAGCTTCGGGAACCCCACGAACATGAGCCGCAGCGCCGTCTCCCAGCGTAGGATGCCCTCAAAGTATCGTCGACGCCATAGAACCAGCTGCGTGAATCGAAAAGTGTCCAACTTGCGACGAGGTGACGTAGATCCACGTCGCTTCATGCTGTTGCTCTTCTTCCGCTTCTTTGGAGCTTCGTTGTGACGGTCATCTGGGTCCCACAAGGATGCAGGAAGTGACGAAGGACGTGGTGGTCGTGAGTTGCTCGTGGTGGCGTCTGCTGTGGACGGGGCCATCTGCTTGAGGAGGATCCGTCCTGTTGGCTTCTGAGTGAGTTTTGCGTCCGATGGCACGCCCTTCTCAATGCTTCCTGCAGTTCTTTGCTCTCTGCCAGCAGCGGCAACGGCACTCGCAGCGTCTTCTTGCGATGATTAACGGATGATTCGCGTCGTTTGGTAACGGGAGACTTTTGTGGTACCAATGAGAGAATTTAGACTGTGATTTCTACCAATGAGAAAGTCGAAGGAGATGTCATCACAGAGTCTTTGCTCGTGCGTCACATGCGCCATACTAGCTCATTTTGCTAGTTGGTAAACAGCATCAAAGATTGTGGGCATGCTTCAAAGCTGTTGTCGATAGCGATGGTACTGCCGTTGGCAGATCGAGATGGACGCAATTACATGTAACCACCTTGGTGTGGCTTCAACGATTGAGAAAACTGAAGCAGTGACACCCCTGATCTAGGTTTGCAGTATACTATTGGCAACGCATCGCGAGTACCTCGTACAACAGAGTCCTCGTGAGTGTACACACTCGGTACTGGATTGATGTGGTGCAAATTGTTCCAGCAATACTTCGTGAGGGATCTACGTGTTGTAAAGCGATCGGTTGCACCGAGATTAAACGCGTCGCGCTGTTGAAGCGAATGATGAACTTCTCTCATTTGCAGCTCTACAACCAGTGCACTTGAACTCAACTGCTTTCCGCTATTGCAGTTTTCCTCCTCGGCATTTCAAGTATGCGACCACCATTCCGGATATGCTGCGATACATTTCCGTGATTGCGAAGCATTGCTGATTCACAAGCATGGAAAACAAGCACTGACACGTATGCGCGTGATGCACTAACGGATTTTCCTGAATAATACCCGGGCTGCTATTATTTAGAGCCCCCAATTAATTG
>PCFV01000167.1:0-51271 GCA_002812785.1 Phytophthora litchii | reverse complement strand
AAGTTTTCAGTTGGATGGCCAGATCGCCATTAGAATGTCTCTTAGTGCTTCTTGGTGCAGACGGTGTGTCTTGGATAACAAATTGCGAAGTGAGGACTACAGGCGTGCGGAAAGCAAACCACACAACAAACGCGTGTCCAACAATTTCTAGTACTAGTACAGTCTAAGCCTGTTCTGGATACAGTCGTTCCGGAACCATGTACAGGTACCTTGCAGAAATAGTTGCCGTTATGCTTTGCTTCCCAACGATGAGTGTACCTACTAAGTACAGCGACGGGATACTGTCGTCCTGCGGAAACCATGCATACATGTATCACTTGCTAGTTTATCAGCAACTTGTGTCTATACCGGAAAACGCTACCAAGACTTACTGAAGGATGTCTCCACATCCAATAAATGTATCGACCGTGCTGTCGAAGAGCAGAACCACTCACTACTTATATCCGGTACTACGACGTCAATGGCAATGTGCCGTACGCTCAAATAGCGCTTTATTATATTAACCCAGTATATTTGCATCCGAACTGTGCGGATCGTAGTCTTTATTGGTTCAACGCTTTCGGATTAGACAGGGACTGACTGTACCAAAATCAATTGTAACTTGTACACATGGGGAGATCTCCCCGGAGGTACGGTGCCGAACTCCTTGTGTCAAATCGTACATGTACCACAGTGAATTCGGCAATATACCGCGTCAATATGACACAGTAACTGGGCGTGCGTAATTCTATCTTTTTTCTATTCCCAGGTGTTTACCAGTTATCTCAAAGTGAACAATCAGGCATAAACATTGAACATCTACTATGTCCAACCATCGTGCAGTTTGCATATGAAACATGTCGGTGTCACGGAAGACCAACTTGCTTCCAGGGCAAGCATGTTCAGAGAAAGTGATACCGAGCTGAAGAACTGTAGTTGTCCACGATTTGAACCAAATCCTAGGCGCCGCTTAAGAAAAATTACGATTCAAAAAATGGTGCATAACTTAACGATTGACCGCCTTGAGTAAATGTTGAGTAAATTGCTCAGGTTTCTACTCAAGCTCCGGATTTGAGCAAGTTTGCCCACGGCGGAGGCCCCACGTAAATCGAGTAAACTCGATTTGCCGCTCCCAACACCAGGAACCCCTGTCCTCCACGAAGTGTGATGCTATCTCTGTCGCCGCAATCATTAATTTACCTAGTCCAGACTACAATTGCTTCCTCGCCCGCTCTATCAGCTTTTTCTGCGCTATCAGGTAACAGCGACTCAACCAAATTGATTCTAACTCGTACGTCTAAGAAGATCCCCAGTAGGATCAAGACAAGCTTGTACGCACAGGGATGGAAATTATGAGCTCTTCTCGTTGTCAACCGCTAGTTTGCAAGATGCGACCGCTGCGTATACCAATATACAGGGGCGTTGCGGTAGTGAAGCCAGCTAGGTGAAAGCAGGGGTATTATGGGTAAGCTGCCGCACACACCTTTCCCGTTGCATCAAGGCGCGGTATTGTATCCCTACCGCTTGTATAATACGCAAATACATTGCACCACCCATCCTGAAGCGTGTGCGTTCACTATACATTAGGGCATCCGCAAATTAGTTTCGGGCGAGAAGCTCGTGGGTTTCTTGCGCACTGCGATCGACATTAAGAAGGCTCCTCGAGGAAGAGGGGTGGTGGTTCTGTCTGACAGTTTAGGCGGCAATGATATCGCCTTCTTCGCTGCCGCCGGTGAAACGTTTTCTAGAAAATAATACAATACAACTGTATTAGCCTTAATTAAGCGTCGCGCTGCTGTAGCTTCGGTGCTGTGTTTATCTTGCTTTGGCCATGAGTAAGAAGAGCAAATAGAAGGGGGACAATCGCGCAAGGCATCCGTGAAGCCACCGGTTCACATAATTGCGGCGAGATATGAATAATTGAAACGGGGCATTTCACATACAAAACCACCACTGACTGCACATGTATTTGCTGTTCGCTTCAAATGTTAGGCGGAAGGACTGATTGTCTCTAACTGCATCACGTGGTCAGCCTGCGAAATCTGCCTTGGGCGGATCGGCGGTTCAGTGTTCCTAAAAAAAATGAGGTAGCGCCGTGCGTAGATTACGTCGTCATCGTACGCACGAATGCGACCTTCGTATCGTGTAGAGTAGTTGCTCACCACAGATGAATTATTTCTCCATCCGGGTGCCGGTCTTGGTGTGAATTTACACCGTGGGGCCACGGCTTGATGCGGCACCGCATCACTGTCAAGCTGGGCATCTCACTAGACTACCGATTATGGGAATCACATATGGCGGCGTCCACAGCACCGCATCACTGTCAAGCTGGGCATCCCACTAGACTACCGATTATGGGAACCACATATGGCGGTGTCTACGAAGACTCGACGTTGCTGGCTGAGCTACTATCGAGGACGGAATTGTGATGTTGATGATAGTGATATCGGTGTTTATCGGGTGCTGGTCATGACATGGTCCTGGTGTGCAGTATTAAATCAATAACTATTGATGTGATGTGATGCTGGCGAATTTTGGTGATCACAATAATACAGAGCTAGCAACAATCCGTGACCAAGCTTTTTGTATTTGACTGCGACACGATATCGAGCAACAGTGACTCACCAAAAGTGGACGGAAGAAGCGCTAGATGTATGTACTTGTTTGCCACAGTCGGAATCGACGCTGGATTTCTATCACTAGTTTGTTTGCATCGGGCTAAGTACTCGTCTTTGAAATTATCGTCACTACCAACTCATCAACGACGATCACAGATCTGCAACTTTGTATCGCTATTTGCACGAGCTCCGACCAGTTTGAGGTGCACCATTTGCAGGGTCGAGGTGAGCCTGGGATGTCGAGAGAACTGGGCGAATGCCCACGTCGAGGGCTGCCAGTGCGTCTGCAACATCACCATCAGAGACACGGTTTGCAAAATCAAATACCGTTTGAGCATGCCTCGACAATTGAGGCTCAGGTACGGCAGCCTCGGGACTTGCTTCGAGTATCCACTTCCATGGAGTAAGGTGGCATTGTCATGGTATAATTCCATCGATGGCCAAGCCATTGACGGCCATCCGTAAGAGCCCGGAGGTGGCGAACTACACCACCTACTTCATTACCACGAGCGTATTGTGTTCACATTAGTGACATTTCGACGTACAGCACAATGGACTGGCCTCGCCTGAACTCGTGGATTGCCGCCGCTGATATCGCGATACCGCTGTATGAGATCATAAGAAATAGCGTGATCTGTGCGATAACTCGATGCATGGTACCTGCTGAGTGAGTACGTGGTTGGCAACGATGATGTGGTCAACTTGGTCCCTACGTCACGGGTCCTATCGCAGAACAGCAATATATCTCCAATCCCCATGACAGCATCGATGTTTCTGACGGTCCCCATCGCCCACAACACTAGCCGTCAGTGTGGTAAATGGATCGTTCAGACGCTGGGTATGTCTGTTGAGAAGATTGGTGCCATCAATGGAGCCTGCTTCCACTAGTACTAAGGCGAACGTGGATCTATTGAGGACCGCCCGCGCATTCTGAACAACATCGTGGAGAGTGTGTATGCTGTGATCAACGATATGTTATCATGCGAACAGAACGGTAAGGTAGTTGATGAGACCATTCACCGCGACATCAACCCGGCAAACGCATGCCGATCACTTCCCCCAAGGACACTCGCAACGTATGCGGCGCTTTTCTCCCTCTTCTTACAGGCACTTCCTGTTAATATTGAAGGTGTGATGGCTTGACAACGAAAAACATCAAAAACATCAAAGGGAAAAACATTTCCACGACTGAATTTTTTCGTGACCCGATCGTAGCGGGTTGTAAGTTTTATCATTACGGCACTCGTCAAGTTTGATAGACGTACACTTTCAGGTTTCATCGTTCGTTCCCTAATCAGCCTGCGGGAGATTGTTTACCTGTCGCTCGACGAGGCGCAAAACAGTGAGACCCGCGATATGTTCGAGCGGTGGTGTGACCTCGTCTTTCATTGCACCACGCAGATACTTGATGACCATTTGGTGTGTGGGCTGAACACTCGCAAGTTTGAGGCTAGCCATCTCGGTAAGCTGCAGAGGGTTCATCCTTCGGTTGTCAATGATGGTCATTGAAGCACCAGCACAAACTAAAAGACGAGTGCTCTTGATATGGCCGTAGAAAGCTGCGTAATGCAGCGCCGTAAGGCCATCCAGAGCGTCTTTCTGATCAATCGATGCTCCATTGCGCAACAACAGTGATAGTACATCATCGGATCCAGACAACGCAGCCCAATGAAGCGCGGTTCGTCCAAGATGATCAACTTCGTCCACATTCTGCTCATTTCCCAAACACAGTTGCGCCGTCTTAGTATCTCCCGATCGTGCAGCTTGAAGAAATAGAGCAAACCGACCCGGAAAATTGCTACTTCGTTGCTTCTGGCCAGTGGTTACAGCAATTTTACTCTGCTGATTTCTTGTGTGCAAGTATTGGTGGGCAGCTCGAGCATTGATGACATCAAGTGAAACTTGCGTGCAGTACGCTAGTATCACAGTGGATATGGCGAGTAGTATGTATATCGCCGGTGGAATGACAGCCAAAATAAGGAAAGCTCGCCTCGTTCCAGTAGCTGTATTCGACGGTAGACTCCAAAACACCAGCAGGAAGGCTAAACACGGAAAAATCACGCACGCTCCACGAAGACAGCGATTCCGAAGACAACAGAGCAGACCTGAAATTGTCGGTGAAGGTGCATCGTTTTTTATCCCTTGTTTTTCGTGAAAAACTCCATTTTCCAGCTCCTCGTCGTCAAGATCGCCTACTACTGTAGGAATGGATGTTGCCATCTCATCTCGTTTCTTTGATTTCTGTATGTCTACAGCACCGAATCCCTAAGAATAGAGGACATGTGCACTTCCATCAACGACAGAACATTAAATAAACGATCCCGTCGGTAGAACACAATCAACGAAACTGATGAATGGACCTCCATTGGCGTCGGAATTGTCAGGATGTATTCCCTCAACAAGAACTTACTATGATGGATCCACGGTAAGTTCTACTCGAGGATCTTCAGCTCATTCACATCGCCGAATTCGACATGAATTGAATTACCCAGCCACCACAGAATGGGCATTTTTGACATCTACTCCTCAAAACATTGATAAGCGGCGTCAATACCGACCTGTTCAAACTTCAAGACCTTCAACTGCTCGAGAATCTGCTACTGCTGACACCATAAAATTACCCAAGCGACCAGCTACAAGTCGAGGCATTAAATCCCAAATTCGTCACCATGAACAAATGGAGCTTCTCACCCCGAGAAATGCCACCCTGGTAATACAAGAAGCAGTCCGGCGCGAACAAAATCAGGAGGAATATGTAGATCCGCTTATCGGTCGAAGCGTAGAGCCACGAGGTCAACTTGGTAGGGACGGTAAAACCAGCAGTGATGGAGTCGAAACTAAAACGATCGAGTTGCTGTCCCGATCCCGTGTAGTCACAACCGCAGCCATGAATGCTACAGAACGGCTTCGTTTGCGAGCATTTCAATCACGTGCAAATGGTGAATATGACCGAGCTATCAAGTTTTACACACGTTTGTCCACTGCAAGACCGAACGAAATTGAGGCAAAATTTCACTTGGCTGTATGCTTGGAGCGAACAGGTCAATTTGCCCCAGCGTTAGCTGCCTACAAACAAGTACAGAAACTCGCGGGAGGACAGCACGCATTTGCGTATTACAACATGGGCAATTTGTGTATGCGTGCCGAGAAAATACCACAAGCCATTGATTACTTTACCCGCGCGATTACTGCCAGCAAGAACAATGATTCAGCTAGCAGCTCTAATCGTGATCATCTTCAAACTTCCGGCTCAGATATTGGGCCAACTCCAGTAGTGTTTTACCGACAGCGAGCAGCAGCGTATCGTAAGAATGGAGATTTCGAAAAAGCAGCACAAGATTACGTCCATGTGCAGAAATGCGCGGAAGGTGTGTCCTCTACGACTCTGGCAGACAAGAGTGCGATATACACTGATGAACGTCTGTACCAAACTGTTAAGCGAGCATCCTCCCCCAGGAAAGCAAATTCAAAAACAATAGTCAGCGACGATGAGGATGAATTACCAGAGGACGTAAACACCGAAATGCGTGGCCCCAATCAGGAAGATGAACTCCAGAGCGAAGATGAGGAAGTAGTAGACGCACTGACAGCTTGGGCACTACAACGTAGTTTTGAAACTGCGAGGCTCTCACCTTGTGAGAGAAACGAGAGCGATCTTCAATGCCTTTCCGACTTCATGCAGAAAAGGTTTTCGGCTTGTGCCGCACTGCGTCCTGAAGCATGCAAACTTTTATGTCGTGAGCTCGTACTAAGCCCTGATGGAGCACTTCCAGCAAGAACACCAATCTTCATGGAACAGGATGAAGGCAATGACGATGCCCCAAGCGACCACACGCTCTACTTCATTTTTCAAGGTCGAGTGTCTGTCTCGAAGACAGCCGGAAGAATGTTTCAGCCATCACTACAGCACACAGAACAACCGGAAGAGGATGTAGAAGCGCAGGAAGATCATCAAGATGGAAACGGCGAGGAAACCACTTGGATATCTCCTTGGAATTCCCATCAACCACCTGTGAGTACCGACTGGAAGCAATCCCAATTAGAGCTTTGCGAGCTTGAGCGTGGAGATATTTTCGGTCATCAAGGAAGGTTTACTAGCGCTCCACGGTGAGAAAGCACATCATTTCCCGTGTGTTAGTCTATCACTCATAGTGTTCTGTGTAGAGCATATTCGGCCGTGACAATGACATCATGCGTCATTGGAGCTGTATCATGGCAGCAGTGGAAGCAGATTGATCGCGTACAACACGACGCCGAGGTAAAAAACCATTATCGTTGCTGTTGGGCTCTCGGATTGACAACATTGTCTTGTCCATTTTCAGCGAGAGCGTGCTGCTCGATTCCTGGCTATGACTCCAGCCTTTAACGGCATACCCGTTATGGATATCCGCAGTTTAGCCCACCGAGTACGTTCAGATCTACTAACGTATGAGAACGTCTTCATTGCTTACCAAATTTGTTTGGTTCAGGCAACATTTATCAAAGTTGTTGGTTCCAAAGCCGTGTGTTGTGAAGGACAGTATGTAGATGGTTTACTTGTTGTTCGGGAGGGTGAACTCTGTCAGTTTTCACCCTGTGGACTACGATCACCTCCAGACATGTCCATTTCGTTCAACCTTAGTGGAACTCTGTCTGAGCCGCAAAATGCCCGTGTATTCTTCACTCAGCTTGAGAATTCAGGGGACCCGCTGCGCTTCTTACGAGTCAATGAGGCCTATCATGGTTTCCTGCCACAAAACTATGTAATATCGAAACAGCGCGAATTGTTACGGCTCGCTACAGCTCGACCAAAAGTACGCAATACCAGACGAGCAAGTGTCTTACTCAACTGTATGGGTACCGGAAAAGGGACTTCGGCAACAATACCAGTCGCATTGGCATTGCGTCGTGGAGATTGTTTTGGTGTATCATCCTCTTGGGTTCCACCACGTCAATCTCGACAAGAAAAGAAGCCTCTCAATGGTATTGCTTGCGCAAAATCAGCGTTGGTATCAGTCTCGACAGCAGAGTTGTTGTTCTTGTCATCAAAAGATCTTTTGCAGGGGCTATCAGTAGAAAGCCGTTCACAGCTACACCGCAACTTACACGATATCGCGTTGATGGACAGTAAGCACCTATATAAAACAGACTTGTCGCTTGTATCTCGTTCTAGAGCTCCATCTGGAGGAAGACAGAACTCAAATTTGCTCGAACAATTGGTACGTGAGAAACACTGGAGCAAATTCAAGGAGGACCTGGTGGAAAGCGTACTTCATGGTCGAACTTAACGTTTCCTAGTTCTGAGTTTTAACAGCAGACTGTAGTGGTAGATGATGCTGACGTCGTTCGTTTTCAGATTGTACAATAGCCGGCAGCAGTAAATATTTGATGAATACTCTTGCTGTTCAACCAATACAGTCGGAAGGTGAAGCATTGCCGAGTTGCACACCCATTCTGTTGACTCTCCTTTCTGAAGATTAACTTCCCCACACCAGTCATTAAAATGCCAGTCCCATCTTGGTAACAGAAATCTCCAGCCGTCAATTTGTTCTGGGTACTTTGTGATGAGCCATTGTGTCAATTCCAACCTCGGATTGACATTAATGACCGCAACGATCGCTTCGTTGTCAAAGCTTTCTGATCGATGCTCGTCCAGAAACAACAACACCTCAAAGTGGCTGTTCATGATAGCTTTCGTCATGGCGCCACTTGTACAGCCTTCGTTTCGGTTGGCATGAAGCCACTTTACGACAGGTAGATGCCCATTTCCTGCAGCCTCATCTATGGCCCTTGTGGTGCATCCTTCGCTTCGATTAGCGTGTAGCCACTTAACGACTTCTAAGTGTCCATTAGTTGCTGCCCAGTTCATTGTTTGTATGGTGCAGCCTTCGGTTCGATTACAATGGAGCCACTTGATCACCTCTAAGTAGCCAAAGCGAGCAGCTCCATCCATTGCAGCCATTGAACCTTCATTTCGAGTTGCATGAAACCACTTGACAATTTCCAAATGACCCAAGCGAGCTGCTGTATACATCGCAAAGTCTGACCAATTTTCCCAGGTGAAATCATCATTTAGCCACTGCACAACCTCCAGAGAGCCGCTCCTACATGCACTATACATTACCGAAGCACTGCATTCGTCATTGCAATTCATACGTAACCATTGAAGGATGTTCAAATGCCCACCAGTAGCTGCAGCTTTCATAATCCCCACTTCCCATCCGCGACAACGCTTTTCTTTGAGCCACTGCACAACCTCTAGATGTCCATTCTCCGCCGCTACTCTTGCCGCTTCGCTTCTCAGCGGCAGATCTACTACACAATGAAGCCACTCCAGAATTTCCAAATGCCCACCTGCTGCTGCATGCATCGCATCTTTATTGGGACATCCGACATCAAGCTTATAAGCATATTTCAAGAATTCCAGCGCTCCACATCGAGCTGCAACACTCCAATTAATTGTCGGATTATCCATCTCGCAGTTTTCAAGTATCCACATTGCAGTATCCCACTTGGATTCCATCTGTGCACTCCATAGTGCATCCTCTGCATCAGCGTAGTGTTCTGCATACAACCACGAGATAATATCCAGATTTCCTGTTTTCCCTGCTGCTTGCATAATTTCTTTTAAACTTTCATTTCTAGGCGGAACATTCCACTTTAGCCACTTTATCGCTTCGTTATGTCCGTTAATCAACGCCCTGCTCATCTCAATTCCACCCCAACATACTCGTTCATAGCAATTATCAAATAAAGATTGCAGAATATGCACATGGCCCCCAGCCGCTGCACCATTTAATGCTTTGGTGAGGAATTCCTGGGGTAAATATTTCTCCACTAACCACCGAATTGACGCCAAATCTCCTCGTTCTGCTGCAAACCACGTGGTTCGATTGAATAAATACCGACGATAAAAAGGGTCCATTGGATGGAGAAGTTCTTTACTAGCAACGTATTGCATCAAGTGCAAACTCGCCGATTTCGTGAAAATCTCGGCAAAACTCCACGAAGATGAGAAAACGTCGAGGAATGCATCAATACACTGCGTCACATGCGGCAACTCGCCACAATGTGAGCACTTTGGTAAACAATATTTACTGACAATTATTTGAGCACTTGTGAGGACCATAGGATGCTTGGTGATGTCTGGAACGAAAGCCATGCGCATGTATCGGAGCTCCCCCATTTATCTGTTTTGTCATATCCGACAATCCCTCCGATATTTGTCGGATATGACAAAACAGATAAATAACGACGTCATACTACCGTATTATCTCGCCTAGGTTCGTGTCATATCGCGTCAAAGTCAGCAAACATGCTGCGAGCGAAGGTGTTACCGGAAGTTCTGGGTCAGATTGTGGGTGATGGCATCACTGCCTGCATGTACGTTATACGTCTCCATCAGCTCCAGTGTCTTGCAATGTTAACGCTGCCAATTACAGCGTCCACCTCTCTCTGTATCAAAAGTTACAAGCTATTAAACGCTCCCATTCGTTTTATCCTATGCAGGCTTATGACGCTAGAGGGCGCCCTTGTGGGTTCTGTAGGCGACGGAGAAGCTGTGGATCACAAAGTGGTGGGCGCTATCGCCTCCCACACGTGGGGAGAGTATCTACATGCGGGAAAAGAAGCCAATCCGATTGGAGATCTACGCACTATGCTCGTTGAGCTCGAGGCAAGCTGAATATTCGACGTTATGCTGCTTATTTGCTGTTATTACATGATTAACGGGAGTGTTCGTGCTGTTATTGACGTTGTTTGATCCAGCGTGGTCGTCTGGCGATGACCGTGGCGGGTAAAAGCTTCTTGCTTTGTGCGTACTCGAGCACGGACGCTCCTGCTGGTCTGCTCAAGGCAAAGGTGACGTTGATATCATAGCGGACTGATGGAGTTGGATGGAGATTAGTTGACGAAGTGATGGATGTTGGCTTTTGGGCAGGTGGAGGCGTTGGGAACGTACTTGACGACATCGCTGGACCAGATCGACATGTAATCATCGACTACAGTAAACTTGCCGAATTCGTTCAGTTCAAAGATCTACTTTGCGCTATAATGTACTATGTATGTGGGCTGAGGTTCTTCCATCCAATTCTATTCGAAGCAAGCTGTCGTGGTTAATGCACTACCAAACAAAACTACTGTAGAAGCTACGGGCTCTGTTACCCGTTACTTGTTCAGACGGAAATCGTCCAGCGTTTTGCCACCAAGTTGGTCAAGACGCTTCTCGAGCCACAGTTGGGTAGCAGGGGTGAGTCCGTTCTCCATGGACTCCAAAATCTGCACCAACCGGCGGAACTCAGGGAAGTTGTTAGCGTCTAGCAATTGTGCCAGGACAGGCACAATCGTCTTGCCAAGGGGCTCCACGCCATAAAGGTTGTACCAGTCTTGCAGGAAGCCAATGAGATCTTCGATTGTCACAGGAGCGTCTGAGCCAAGCAACAAACTCCGTGCTACCACTGCACTTTCAGCATTGAGACTGTCATCGTCACCGTCCAGCTTCAGTGCCCCACTCAGCTCAAGTTCCTGCTCGATAGCATCCCTGTCTGACATATTTAGCAGCGCTGACACCTCAGAGTCCAGCGCTGCCTCTGCTGCTTCCGTGGACTCTTTTTCACCTTCGCCTTGGGTCTCCGCATCACCTTCACCATCCTCATCAGCATTTACCGCAACATAGGACTCAGTATTCGATGAGCCATTTCGCTGATGCAGCAATCCGAGTGCAATGCGATGAATAGCTTCCTGTGATGGCTTCATGCCTGCATTGTGCATTTCTTGCAAAAGCGAGTGAGCACCACGCACATCCAGACTAGTCACACGTTGAAAGATGAGCTGGTCGTATTCGCGCTGAGCTAGCTGCTGGGTCCCCAATAGACGCTGCTGCTGGCGGACGAGAGCATCGGTCTCTTCTTCGCGCCAGAATCGTACAGCAGCACACACGGCATGTTCAAAAAACTTGGCCAACTTCTCGCGAGTCTCCGGGTCCTGCGGATCCAGACCATTAGACTGCACAATTCCAGAGACAGAATTTACCTGCTTGAATACACGATGCATCATGTGAGGGCTCACGTGCTTCTGCCTCTGCGCGAGACGCTTATCCAAGCGCCGAGCTGACTTCATATACTGCTCCATGAGTTTGATGCTCACATCCAAGTCACTTTCCACATTGAAGCCCGCGTCCAACAATTTGTTCATCACATAATCCACTGTCTTGTCACCACGTTTCAGATGCTCCTTGATCAACACTTGGTTAGCCTTGAGAACACGTGCATTATCGAACCGTCGCTCTAGAGTCGTGGCTCTCCTGGACTCATGTTCGACAGTCTGGATTGCATTATTCTGCTGGTCCAACAGCTCCCGCAACTCATCTACATCCAGCTTAGCATCTTCTGCATTGACCTTGCTCTTAATTTCGTCAATCGACTTCTGGGCTTTGGTCAGCTTACGCATAACACGTTCATATATCTGGCGCATCTCCACAACGCGTGGGGACGTTGCCACATCACGGCTTTCCGCACGGGCCAAGGCATCCTTACGCGAGAGCATTAGTACGTCCATCAACGACCACGGGAAAATCTCCAGCGCCGACAAGAACGGCTCCTTGGACATCTCACCATCAGTATTCGAAGGAGCATGTTCAACAAACTCATCTAGAATTCTTTTCACTGGGAAAATGAGACCGCAAGCAGCTGCCGCCTTGATGCGCATCGTGTAAACCTCATTGTATTGGGTCGCCGTATCATAGCTGAACTTCGGGAATGCATTGGAAAGCTGTTTGTCGACATACACAAACACCTTCCGCAACTGGTCAACATCTCTCTTGTACACATTAGCCGAGAGCGAACTGAAGCGCTCAGTACTAGAGTGCACGACGGCCTTCATAGCGTTAACCCAGAGCATATGTACATGAGCACTGGCAGTAGTAGAAGTCGCGGAGGTGAGTTCATCAACTAGTTTGGAGTTCAACAGCTGGCTGAGTGTAGCTGGGATCTCGTTCCAACGCGCACCACTCAGCAGAGCTTCATAGGTCTCCACATCCACTACAAGGTCGCGCGCGACCATCAACTGCAGCATACGAGAAAACTTGATACCATTGTCTGCATACACACGCAGCGCCTCATTGTAAGGCACTGTAGATCTCTTGAGCTTCAGTTCCTTGGGATCCTCCGCACCAAGTGTACGTTCATACTCATCCAGCTGTGCTTCAATGCCACTAATAAGTCTCTGATGGAACAGCGCGAATTCCTTCTCCGTCTTGAGCTGCAGTGGGCGTTCCTCTCTCTCCACAATGCTCATGATCTCACGTTCCCACATATCATCGGTCACGTCCTTCAGTAGTTTACGTAGATCTTCCACAGACGTCTGCTTAGGTCCACTGATCAGCTTCAGCGCCACATTGCGGATGAGATACTGATGCGTCCGCTCCGTGGGGCAGTACCCAAACTGCTGCATCTGTTGTGTCAACTGTGTCGCGAGCTCGAACTGCCTCTGTTTGGACGCAATGGCCACGCCGCTTTCATAGGCACGACCCACTTCTTCATTAAGCTGTACGGGCTCGTATTGACTCTGCAACGTCTGTATGTCGCGAAGCCAGAGCTGCAATGCTTCGGATGGAGCAACATACGCCTCATTATCATCATATAACGCGTTGCATCGCGCTTTTAGAAGTACCACAATGCTCTCACGTTGTTCGTCGGTAAGTTGAGAGGCTGATGAAGCTTTAGAGACTGGAATATCGCTGGAAACGTTGCTAGAAGCGAAGGAGCGAGTGATCAGCTGGTTGACAGCATTGCGACGCGAGTTCAGCAGCGATGAGGACCGCGTTGAGAGCGCGAGAGCAGCGCGAGTTGCAGAGGAAGATGGACGTGCTACATGCCGCAGCGCGACGGCCGCTGAGGCGCGACGCAGACGCAACGCGCGGTGCATCTCTCTTGGCCAGACGATGTTAAAGGGGATAATGAGCCAAAAGCTGAGGTGGTCAACAGGTGACAGAATAAGGATGTAAACTTACACGTATTCTGTCATTTAAGATAACTTGGTGTTTGTAAGCTTTAGTTTAAAATTCAATTGCCATGTGATTGTATAAACTGCTATCAAAATCTCTCTCTAACCCGATATATCGTCGTTAGCATCTGTTTTCTATGTGGATGTTCCATCTGTATCACGTGCTTCCGTTTTATTTATACGTTGTGCACTCCCACTCGACAACCAAAATTACCAAGGTAACCAACTCTAATGGCACTCACTCGGTCGCGGGCGTCGGCCCCTGGGCCACTGGTGCCTCCTGCTCCTATAAGTTCCGTGTCCATCCCCATCCGCTTCCAATGTCCTCTGTGTCTCGATGTGCTGCGACGTCCCATCCAGCTGCCCTGCTGCCATCGCTACCTCTGGTACGGAAACGTTTCCCTCTATACATTGCTTCATCAATCGCTGACCCTTTATGCCTTGGTATACTACAGTATGGAGTGCTTCGAGCGCGGACTGGAACTCACGAGTGTCAACTGCGGCTTCTGTCGTCGCCGTGTCGTCGGATTCGCACGTACCAAGCAGTACAAGGTGGACGACGGGATGTGGACGGCAATCAAGACAAAGTGTCCATTTCTAGGTGATATTGCAGATGACAGGGAGCCTCTTGTGGAGTTCTATGATGAAGATGCCCCACCACTCCATAACGGCAGTGAGGATCACGCCACTAGGAGCCAGGAGAGCTCTGGAGAACTTAAAGCGTTCTATGAACGTCAACTTTTGCAGCATGAATCGCAGGTGAAGGAGGCGGAGCAACGTGCTCTGGAACAGACGATCGAGTTCTTGCAGAACGATCCAGAGTTTACAGCTTCGTTAGCTGCTTCGTCATCTCCAACGTCTTCGTCGTCCTCGTCTTCGTCAGGGGGAGCTAAGAAGACTGTGACATCGATGAAGACGAGGAGTTCGCGACACAGACCCGTTACTCGCTCAACATTGAACTCTGTCGATAACAAGCAACCCAAACTGGACAGTTTTTTTGGATCTTCGCGGGCTACTTCCAGTCATGCCGGACAGGGCTTGCGACGTGCTCATTCTACTAATGTTGGCCTCTCGTCGCCTCGTGCAACCACACATTTGAAAATTGACGAGCCGCATAAGAAGTACTTCCTTTGTAGTGCTTCACACAGCCCGACTCCGACCAAACAACGACGGCGGCAAGTTGTAAAAGGACGCAAGCCACTTCTTCAGCTCACACTTGATACCACGATCTCTCCGGTTGCATTGCACACCCGCAGCCGAGATCTGAAGCGTGCAAACTCAGCTGACTCTGAGTCGGAGCCTACGAAGATGCTGACGCGTCAAGGTCGGCGGCGGAGCTCCTGGAAGTGTGCACAATGTACCTATACGAACACGTGCTTCGATAGCCGTTGCAGCATGTGCCGTAGTCTGCCTCCTCCGGACGCGTATACTTCCCTCAGCTCGCAGTAATTTAACGAACAAGATTCAGTGTTGTCCATTAAGATTCGTGGGCTCAGAAAATTACTTATTGTGTCTTTGTCGTTTTCACCGCTCGTTTTGGCTGTCGTGTGATACAGCACCACGACACAACCCGATAAGCAATTATGGTGTTGAGCAAGACAATTACCAGCACAACAAAGCCAAGAACCTGCGGCGTTGATGCGTCAATGACGGACTGCACACGACGCTGATATGCTTGATCGTACGGCTCCGTTACAGTTTGATCCCAGGTGAAATTACCGTCAGCTGTAAACTCGAGGATTCTACAAGCAAACAAATTGTTAGCGTGCATATTTTCGTTACGTGAATCACTGCAGCTTGCTTACCCATAATTCCGTCCTAGGAACACGCGGTCGTATTCAATATACCAAGGTGAGCTGCGAGGTAGAAGCGATGAGAGTAGCGGAATATGCCGAGCCCACGAGTACACCATCTCGAAAAGCGGGGTAAGCTGCGTGATGAAGTAGTAGTATGGGATCAATTTGATGTCCTGGATTGATGTCGAGCCGTTCGTAACTCCGCTGGTGATCAGTTGGTCTAAGCATCCAGAATATGACCCCTCCGTGCTGCAAATACGCGAGTGGGCCAGCATATGCAGATCACCGCCAACTAGCAGTTGTACTAGTGGTGACGACTCATTTGGTTGAAGTCGCTTCAATTGGTTGTAACCTTGGAATACCCGGAAGAGGTCTTCTAGTCCAGATCGCTGCTCTGCCATTCCAGGGTAGGCCTCATGTTCAACAATGTAAGCTATGGCCGCTGAGAATGCTGACTGGAAAAATAGTGGCATACTGGCGAACACGACTGCAGTGCTCTTCTCTTCTTTACTCCATGCATTCAGCCTGTTACCAAGAAACTGTCTCTGTTCATCGCTGACCAACTTGGGTAGATCCTTTTCTTGAGATGCATCGATAAAACTGCGCTCGAATCGCACATCCAGGAAAAGCAGTTTCAGTTGCATGAGTTCCACAGCAAAGTACACAGGGTATGCGCGAATGATGTCACCGATCGCATCTTCAAGGAAATCGATGCTGTCCAATGGAAAATCGTGGTACAGCTGATGCTGGAATTCGTAGTAGGCTTGCAGGCCAGCTCTGCAATGCAGTTGGAGCGCGATAAACCGTTCGCGCTCAGTCTCACTAACATGTGAGTTCTGTATGTCGTGAAATGCTTTTTGCACAAGCTCGAAGTTGAAGTTGTTAACAATCTCATGATCATCTGGAAGCATCCAATGCGCTCCGATGCGCAGCACGCGTTGGGCTGCCTTCCTCCCAAATGTTTCCCTGTAAATCCCTCGAAATTGATCTAAAAGAGCATGATATCTCGCTCGTCTCTTTTTGGTATCCGCCATATCTTTCAAAGGGAACGGCACCACTTCAATACTCAGCTCTCCAGCATCTGCATATATTTAATCACCCAAATGAGCCATGCCAAAGTGCACCGACGAAGATCCCAACGCATCATCGTGCGCTTCAACATCACCCGCGATACGTTCCATCAACACATCGTCATGGTCATCCACAAAGCGGTCGCAAGAAGCGACAAGAATCCGATCCGTCCAAGATTTTCCGTCGCTATTCACTCGTGCTGTGTGGAACATGATTGTTGCCGTCTCTTTCGGTTCGTCCACCTCGAACTGCACGACGTATCTCCGTCCTGGCTCCAGATGTTGCAGCACAATTACTTGTGGAGCATCCTTAGCATCTGGAAGGGGTAACTCCAGTGTCTGATTAGCTGTAGAATCTGCTAGTGCATTCTGTGTTGTCGCCATAGTCTGATACACTTTGACATTTATCTTTGTCGTGGAAAATGGCACTTTGTCGTAAAGAATACGCGCAGACGAGGACGTCACGTCCCCCACGACCAGCAGCAGCGAATCGTCGACGTCTCTAGTTATTACTTGGGATGTCATTGTTCTTGCAGCCACGCACAGCCAAGCGAATAGCAGCGTCAAGACCCATCGACTTGGAGTCATGCTGGCTACAAGTACGAACGTGTGAAAGCCAAAATGTTGCGCGATCTATCCAATCAGAACGAGAGTTTCATCAGTTATTTGAGTTTGGCCACGTGTTTATGCAAACTCAAGAAATGAATGGCATACAAACTTTAGTATAACGTTGCACTTGCACATGACGCGACAACACGCATTCGCTTAGGCTGCTGCTGGTTAGCTGCTCGCTAAGCTTCGCTTTCTACACAATATGGTCGCATCTCATAGATAGATCTGTCCGCCTCAACGGCGAGGTGTTCACGCATTCATGTGAATCACCTGTAGCTGCTGCCGCCTCCGCTGCTGCCGCTACCATAGCTGTATCGCGTTGACGAGCGTCCAGCACTTCGAGAACGGTCCTGAGGGAGCGAGTTCGAGTGGTAGAAGGCTCTCCGCGCACCTGAGTTGGGGCCGCTGTTGTAGAAGCTGGAGGATCGGTGTCCGCTCTGGAAGTGCGGCTTCATGTCCATCATACTTTGACTGTGTCTCCACGACGGTCGGTTGGGTGGGTACTTCGCGAAAGACTGCTGATTAGCTGCCGCTGCGGCGGCACTGACTGGGGGATCAGCTATAGGACTGCCTCCCTTGCGCGGATCACCCACATCCCAATTTGACTTCCGCTTCCTCCTTCGCTCTGCTCGCCGCTTCGCCTCCTCGGACATTGGCAGCTCGCTGCGCTCTAAGCTACGTTTCCTTCCACGATCGTTGTGGCGATCAAATGTGTCCCTCCGGCTGCTGTCCTCCCCCTTGCCCATGCTGCTGCTGCTGCTCTTCCTCTCCAGCTTGGGGGCAGATTCTTTTCTTGATAGTTCTTTCTTTTCCGTCGCGATAGGTTTTTCTTGTTCATGTGCTGCGGGTGAGAACTTGGCCGCTGCTGCAGCTGCTGCTGTGCTGTTTGGAGTGTCGCTATCCTTCACCTTCGCCGACGGACTGATGGACGCAGTGGTGGTCGGGCTGTTCCGCTCCAAAGGAGGGGACAAGTGCGACGATTCATTGTTCAATGGGGTCTTCACACGCAGTTCCGACGATGAAGAGGCGGTCTTTGGCGTGGTTGTTGCTTTAGGTGTGATCACCACCTTGGGGATTTCTGTAGTCTGTTTCTCTGTGGTCTGTTCCTGTGGTTTGCTCTCCGTCACACTCACCGGGACTGGAGCAGCAATTTCCTTTTCAGCGCTCTGAACAGGGTTACCGGCGAACACTACCGCCATCGGAACGGGCACTGGCTTTTCCGGGATCTTTACCATTTCCTCCTTCTCAGTGATAGTCACAGACACAGGGGGTACAGCAGAGACTCTTTGGGCATCTGACACGGGCGATGAGGCAACCGCGAGTTCAGCAGGCTCTATCTCCATGCTCTCCTCCTCTGTTGGTCCCTCTGGTCCCTCTGACGAGCTGCTGTCCTTCACAGTGTCCATCTGTGCGCTCCAGAGCTGAATCCAGCGCTTCTTCGGCGTCAGCTTACGCTCGAACGGCGCTTTGGTGCCTGCACCAACCGCAACCGCCGTCACCTTGAACTTCTTGCCAGGTTTAGCCTTGACACCAGAGGCCTTGGCTTTCTTGCCCTTCTTCCCACGACCTCCCTGTCTAGCCAAGTCGTGCTGCTCCTGTGTCCTGGAGGTGTCGTCCCCTGACGCGCGCGCCTCCTGCTCCATGCGCTCGATGCTGGCGATGATCTGCGCCATCTTCCGCTCCTCGCGACTCATCCTGTCCCTGCGTCTCTGTCCTGTACTGATGGGGTCTATATCTGTCTCTCCGCTCTCTCCGTCACTACCGATCGATCTGAAAACTGCGTCGGTCTCCTCTGTCTGCCCGCGCCTTCTTCCAACTGGAGGATGCAAAGCCAAGCCCAAGAGCGGCACGCTCTCCCTGCTTTATCTTAGCTTGAGTATGCAGCTAGCCACGCGGAAGCTGAAAAAACCTCACGAAGCCACCTATAAAACCCCATCGCATACAAACTTCAAGTGTAAAGTACGATTTGAATAAAGCCCTACCCTCGAAGTGGATGCGATTCGTGTGCCGCACACCAAGTCCACACCACAACCCCACAACAGCAACCCGTCGACCATCACTCTGTCAACTTCAACAACGGCAACATGCACTATTATTACCTAGGCTAGACTATAACAACAGAAAGACATGGATGCTGCTTCCATGGAGCGCGGGATAACACCGCAGTCGGCGGGCACGGATGGAGGATGGCTTACAGAAGCGGAAGCAAACGCTGCAGGTGCTAGTACGGCCGTTGTGGCGGAGATGGAAGCCGTGTTGGCGCAGACACCCGAGTCCGTCGCGCTATACAAGGCAGAACTCGAGAAGCTTCTGTCAGCCTTTGTCAAATCGCAAGAGAGCGAGCAGCGCCTGTTACACCGCACCAAAGAGATTCTAGCCGAGATCCACTCGAGTCATGAGGCCATGCTGCGTGACCAAGAGGAGGAAAGCGAGGCACTTGCACAGAAGAAGAAGGCCAAACTGGAGCTGGATGCCGTGCTGCAGCAAATCGACACGACAAGACAGGCAGAGCTCGAGAAACAGCAGAAGGTCAACGGACTGCGAGATAAGCTAGAGGTGCTGCAGGGAGAAGTGTCCAAGATGGCAATGCCGTCAGGCAACGGTGACATCATTCTCAATGAGAAACAGGAAGCGCAGATCGCCACTCTCAAGAACAAGCGTGCCGAGTATGCGCGCGACGTTGAGGCAAAAACGATATCATTGCAGGATCTGCGTCAGGAGACGACCAACTTGTTCGCGTTGGTGCAAGAAGAGGAGGCCAAAAACGCCCGACTCGAAGAGACTCACGCGAACATTGTGCTGCAGATTCAAGAGAAACAGAGTCTTACAGAGAAGGAAGTCCGGCGTAAAATAAGATTAGAAAAAGAGCTCAAAGTGCTCAAGCAGACCCACGAACGTTTGCAGGTTGATAATGCGACGTTAGAGACACTCAAGAAGGAGAACGAAGAGAACCTCCGCAAAAAGGAATTAGCAATGCGCGAGTCCAAGCAGAGGATGGAGAAGTACTTGAAACAATACGACGGACTATTTCGAACGACACATTCATTGACGGAAGCGATGCAATTGCAGTGGCAGAAGAACGTTGAGTTACATAAAGAGAATGTCCAGGTAGAGCATGAACTGGATGTGAAAGAGCAACAAATCCAGACAATCACACGAGACGCGCAAAAAATTGAGAAGCTCATGGAGATTGCCAGAGAGCAGCTTCACGATGTCGAGATGAAGCGCTCTGAGTGCGAAATGGAGAAGGAGAAGACAAAGCTGGAGCTAGAAAACTTGATCAACATCTCTCTAGAAGCAGAGAAAAAGCAGAGCGAATTGCTAACGAAGAAACTCGAGGAGATGCTACGAGAACGCGAAGTTCTAAACAAAATGTTAGTAAAGGCAAACGATCGCACCCAAGCTACGTTCGACTTGATGAAAATCAAGGAAAACACGACGAAGAATCTGTACAACGAAATCAATGGCCTCAAGTCGCACGTGAAAAAACAGCGCGCTCAAATACAGCAACTCGTAGGGGAGCGGGTTAAATATGAGAGAGAAGCAGCTAATGCGACTCAAAAGTTCATGACATCATTAGAAGAGGCGAAACTCCAGGACTTGCAGGTAGTATCTCTTCAGCAGAAAATTGTCGAGAGTGAAAGTCGGTTGAAGCAACAACAGAACCTATACGAAGCTGTGCGAACTGACCGAAATCTGTATAGTAAACAACTTATTGAGAGCCAGGAGGAGATTGGAGATATGAAGCGCAAATTCAAGATTATGAACCACCAAATTGAACAGCTAAAGGAAGAGATCACATCGAAGGATCATGCGCTAGTGAAGGAGCACTTCGATCACCATAAGGTGGACAAGGAAAAGGAAATTCTCAAGAACGAGCTCCTGCGCATTAAGAAACAGATCCAGTCGTCAGAGCAGATTATTCTGAACCAAGAACAGGAAGTCACCAAGCTGGCAAAGATTATCCAGGAGGCAGACGAAGAAAAACAGCGACAGATCAAAGAATATGGATGTGTTGTTCACGATAGAGATACTCTGCGGCAGCAACTTATCCAGCGCAATGAGGAGCTGAGTGTGCTGTACGAAAAGATAAAGATCCAAAAGTCGACACTGTCCAAGGGCTATGTTCAGTACCAAGAGAAACAAAAGGAGATCAGCCACCTGCAGTCACGCATTCATGCTCTCACACACGAAAGAGACTCTAGCAACAACCAACTGTCGCACGAAGGCTCACTCAAGCAGGAACTCATTCGCCTGGAAAAAGAACTTCTGCAAGAGAAGACCAAAATTCGAGCACTGTCGGAAGAGCTTGATCACCCACTGAATGTCCACCGCTGGCGAAAGCTTGAGGGTAGTGACCCCAAGCGATTTGAGATGATTCGGAAGCTGCAAACAATGCAGAAGAAGTTGATCCGGAAGTATGAAGAAACTACCATCAAAGACCTGCTTATTCTAGAGAAGGAGAAATTATATGTCGAGCTGAAGACAATTCTTGCACGCCAACCAGGAGCAGAGGTTGCTGAGCAGTTGGTGGTTTACAAGGAAACTCTCAAGGGAAAGCAAAACCAAATGAAGCAAATGGAGGACGAACTTCAAATGTACAAGATGCAGGTGAACGAATATCGCCGCAATCTGAGCCAACTCGACAAGGAGAAGCAGCAAATTCAGCAGGAGTGGGTTAATAGGCAATTGAAGTCATATAGCAACCAATTTGGCAACGCTCGAGACGAAACAGCGATGGAATATGGAGACCCCGCGTTTTATAGCAACCCGCAAGATTAATTTGCACGACATTATTGTACTCGCGCTACACCTCTATTAATCTAGTTGCTAGTCCTGCATTGTTGGGGGTAATGGATGCACTGCATTGCAAAATTCAGTGTTTCTCAAGCAGGACGGAAGATCTGGTTCACCTGCAACACACACGACGATGTATTAGAGCGTGTAGTGGCAAGTATTATCGTGAACCAACTCACCTCGCATACTGTTGATCAGTGGTGTTATCATTGATATTGGAGGCAACAAGTCGTTCCACAAACACTCGCAAGCACGGACTAGCATCATGATATCTTGGTCGATACTTGTAGCAATTAGAAAGTCCCAGGTGCCACCAACGCGCTGATGCAGCAACACTTCATCTTCAACTAGCACAAGCAGTTGTTGGAGTTCTTCATCGTAACTCTTAAGTGAACAGCAGCCAAAAAAAAGTTAGTTTCCAAGTAGCATGAACGTAATGAACGGCATTACCTCGAGGTGTATTGAATCAGCAAACAATACAGGAATCCGTAGGCTTCGTTCCCTCTCTAGGAACTCGAGTAGAAGCTTTCCATATCGCTTCTGGACTTGCGCTCTAATGCTCGGTGAGAGCACAACTGCGTTGGTGCGTGAAGGTGGAGACTTGACTTGCTCAAATTTGGTGGCGGTGGACTCAAGCATGTACAGCAGACGTTCGAGCTGACGAGTCCGTTTGGTAACGCATTGGACCACGGAGAACGCGCTCATGGACAAGCACCTTGACTACCACCTGCACAACAACACAGCCCCGTATAAATAGTCTGACAAAACGCTGTACATCATCATCAAGAACGGCAGTTGTCAGTTTTGGTAGTCGTGCCCGCGTTCATCCTTGCTGACTCATCCTTAATGCCATGTCATCACCACTTTGAAACCAGAAGACCTTCGTGTGTCGTGCATCGCTATAATATTGCTCCCGGAATTGAGGGGATAGACGGCTACTTACAACTAAAATCCTAATCTGCATATCTGTTGCGTCGTAAGCTTACTGGGTTTGGTTTTGCAACGCCGCGAGCTCTTCCTGAAGACCCATGACGTACTTTGCCATCTCGTCCCGAGACGTGCAGGACTTCAGAATCATGTGGCGCAGCGCTAGGCGTGCCGAGTCCACGTTTGGGTCCTCTACTGCGGTGAAGAGTGGGTGCCGTGTCACAGACGACGTCGAGTCCACTGCAATTGGCGAGGTGGACGATCCATCCAAAACTCTAGCCAAGTGCTCCGAACGTTCACCTTGACTACCAGCGAACTCCGCGTGCAGCAGCTTCTTGTTGCGAGGCGATGTTGATGCCGTCGAGCTCGAGTACGAAGACACGGCGACGCTCGTAGGCGACACGGGGCGCCTCATGCATAGCAAGTCATCGTTCTGTTTCGCGTTGGTAGTACCATGTACACCAGGCGATGCAGGTGCCTGCTGCGCTTCAGCGTCAGCCAAACTGGCACGAAGTCCTACGCGCTTGCTTCCTCCAGCACGGATGTGCACGAGAACATACTCTCCCTGTTCACCTGTACCCGCCTCGTCTGCAAGCATGACAGCGTGCATACGGAACACCTTCTTCTTAGCGGCAACGTCAGTAGCGCGGCTGTAGCACGTGGCTGTAATGTACCGCACGATGGGCTGTTTCTTAGGCAGACCCGTGACGAAGCTCATCTTACGCCACTCAAAGTCCTTGCTCGACTCCTTCTTCCCTCCTTTACCCGCAGGTTTCTTCCCTGCAGCCGTAGGAGTTGTCGTAGGGGTCGTCTCACCCGCCGTCTTTTTCTTCCGAGGGAAGCCAAACGATCCTTTGCCTAGCAATCTCGAGCATTTAAGGAAGTACATGCAGGACACAGGTTGGCTGTAGATGAACTCCGGGTGCAGCGGAACGCCGCGCGGATCTACACCGAGGTCGTACACGGGGATCTTGAGCTCACTCTTAGGTACAGAGAAGATATCGTAGTACTGTTTAGCCGAAGGCCACGGCGTCTTGTCCTCCACCACCTCGAGGTCCTCTTCCTGTGTCTGTTGCGTCTGCTGTTCCTGCTCGGCCGTCGACACCCGCGACAGCACGTCCAGCAGCGCGTCGGCTGCCACGCCTTCTTTGCGCTGCTTCTGAGCCGCCAGCAGCTCCGCCAGACCAGGTAGAACCATCATGCGCGGCGCTTTCTCGGGCGAACTGCGCGCAGGGAACGCGTCGCTGCTGTCAGGCGTGCGCGGCCGCTTACGGCGGATCAGCTGGAACTCGGGCGCGGTCTCCTCGTCACTCGAGCGGTGCATGATGGGCGCCAGGTGCTCCATCGCGACGTGTGTCTCTCTCGGTAACTCGCGTAATGAAATGCGCCAGGCGGCTGAGTCTGCGAACGAGTCCTTCCGACACGAAAGTGAGCTTGCGTGCATACAACTCGCCATATGCGAGGAAAGGGAAATTCCCGTGTTTCCTCGCAGATCCAGGATTCACTGGATTGTCTATATGTTTGTATGGACGATATGAAATCCTGGAGAGTTTAGTCTGCGAGACCAGAACAGTGAATCCCACGTGAAGTCCCCGCAGCTCTAGTCTGCGAGATCACATGCTTGTGTGAGTCGAATGCATTCCATACAAATTCCAAGTGTGACAGCCGATATGCGGTTTGCAGGTGTTCGCCACGCGCTGACTGCGTCACTGTGCTTGTTAGATTGCAGAGCCTGTACCTCGGCGATTCTGCACATCGTGCGCCAGATTCCTTGGTTGCCGTTGGCCGGAAATCTTTTGCTGGTGTGCAGGCATTTCACCAGTCTCGCGATGGTAGCGCCAGCCTGCGAAAGCAGATCCCTCTCTTTGCTTATGAAATGCTCTTGTCTGATTAAATAGCTAAGCATATTGAAGTTGTGTTTTGGATCTGTAATTTGTTGTATCCTGTCAAAACGTAGACGGGCGCAGTGACAGGTATCAGGCATCGCAGGCTCAATGACAAGTTGCCTTTTGCATCGATCGGGTGGTGGCGAAGCTCCAAAGAGCTGCGGTCTTGCTCGTCAATCGAGCTGAATGCGAGCCGGAGCAACGTTGCTGCACTCAGTCGCATTCACATGTGGGAGTGCCGGCTCAATCGCTGTTGGGTGGTGGAGCACAGTCTTGACACATTACATGCAGCGAAAGCTCCTCGCTATAACGAGGATGTCGCACGACAAGCTTCCCCATCGTGCGCTGCTGGCAATGCCGCCCCGCACGGCGCACGCCGTACATCTATCAAATGGATGGGAGGGAATCGGCGTGCTGGTCTCGGCCTCGCTGCTCATCTTGTCGCGCACTCATTGACCCTCGAATGTTCATCCCAACACTCTGCTGGGACGCAGCTCGATGGGATGCACGTCCGTCCAGTCGAGACGCTCCTGATTGCCAATACTCCATTAGGTATCGGAGTTCCATTAGGTATCGGAGTAAGGATCCTCGCGGCATTTCACTAGCGCTTTTCCTTTTGAGGATGCATTCTGCTAGTCTCATCGGCGAGTACATGTACGCCACCCATCATGCATACGACACGTTCAAGTATGAACGTGTAAATCAAGGGCTCATGTGTACAGTGCTGCTGGTTTGACTGAGGCTGTATTCGTCGACAAACTGTCGATCACCGTGTTTCGTTTCGCGTGTTCATCATTGAGATGTGACGTTTCCAACTCGTTTCGCCGCGACTTGTCGAATATATCGATACATGCTCTGATGAACTCCAGCATTGCACTGCTCATGGGTTGTAGTTTGCACAGGAAGTAGCTTTTCGGGTCCACTTCACAAGTTTGGGCGACACAACAGTTACAGTAGTACCGCGGATTGGCCAGGCAGTTCTGCCGGAACGGAAGTTCCGGTGCTATTGGTCTCACTTCAGCCATAGCCGAACTTCCAGTGGAGGCAGCGATGGTGCCCCCACTGACCTGTGATAGGTAGGTGTTCGATAGGTTCTGTAGCACACCGTACGTTATGCCAGCGCTGGTGCCTGCCTATCTCGACTTTGCAGCATTTCAGGCAAGCACAACAACGTTAGATGGGAGGTTCAAGCTTCCACGTTCACGTCGTCCAGGCAGTTCATGACCTTCACGAGGTTAAACCGGGGCCATAGCAACAATGCAACGCTTGAGTTGACCAGATTATTCAACTACGTGCATTTAAGAAGTAGGCCGTGAGTCTGAGGAAGCGACCAGCTGGTGCCCTCGCAGCCACATGCGGTGTTTCCATGCATGGGGGGATCTCAAGCCCAGATCAAATCGAGAGGTTATCCTGGCAGAGACGAGGAAAGCCAGTGGAATTCCTAGTGGAGACTGGGGACGTCTCATTTCCCGTGCTAAATCCCGTAAGTGACTGACCGAGTCACGGATACTGAAGTAGCTGTGCTTCCTAGCTGCCTGGCAGTAGATCCATCTCCACGGGAGATACCCTGAACTTTCAGAAACTGTCAAAGCCAATATGTCGTCTTCGAGCTCTTCTGGGTCTTCGCCCGTGGAGGATAGCTCGTCCTCTATCTCTACAGGGTTAATTATTGGTCTCGTGGTGGCAGCAGTGGCGCTACTCGCTCTAGGAGGTTGGTTCATGTGTCGACGCAGAAATCTCAAACGACCCAACGGACCTCGGAGCAGCCAAAGCACCGAGTACGTGGACTGTGTGCTGACCCCCGATCTCATGGCGATCGTGGCTGATGGTAGTCGTCGATCTTCCATTACGACGGGGTTTGGTGGCAAATGGTTCCAGCATTTGCCGCGGATTTCGAGTGTACCGCCAATGGAATACTTCGAGCACCTTAGCACAGGAGGACCTCGAGGTTCCACCAGCGCTGCTACAACAGCAGCTACAGGATCAACACCAATGAGCAATGGTACACAACTGCGTTGGCTGGAGAAATGTGACTCAAGTGACGATTTGGCGTGCAGTACGGCGACACTTGAACAGAATCGACTACCACCACAATGTGTCGTTGACGGTGAACTACTGCACGAAGGCAGCTTCACCTTGGCCTTCCGAGCAACCTTGAAGATCGAAGGTCAAACTAATCGTCAAGTGGTCGTGAGGCGACTGCATCCTGAGCTGGCAGAGCAACACTCTTATCGTCAAGCATTCATGGCGGACATTTCACTCAGTACCTCCCTACTACATCCTCGGGTCGTGGCTTTTGTGGGGTTCTACGATCCAATGCAGCAGGTGTATGATCTCGACTCCCCATCATCACCGTCTCAAATAGTGAAACAAGCATCTCAACCATCGGCTGTGACGGAATACATGCCCAACGGTGATTTACGTGCGTTGTTAACACTACGGCCTCGCAACGCGCACGACTTTGGATGGTTCCACTCGGTGTCCGTGCCTAAAACAAAGGCACATCTCGCGCTGGATATCGTGGATGCACTAGTGTACTTGCATTCCCGACCGGCAGGTGTAAACTCGTCGCTACACCCTCGTCAACTCAAAGCGCAACGAGTACTGCTATCGGAACATTGCGACGCGAAGCTGTGTGCTTTTGGTGTACGCCGCAGCGTGGGTACTCAGGCAATGTACTCTCGAAGCGATTTCTCCGTTGCTTGGCTAGCTCCAGAGCTACTGCGCGGTGAACCAAGAAGTGATCAAGCCGACGTCTACGCATTCGGTGTACTGCTCACGGAGCTCGATACGTGTGAGTTACCATTCGCATCGGGCGTAGATATGGACGATGGTATGGACGAGCAAAGTCAGTTGGCGCTGCTAGTGAGTTCAGGTTGCATTCGTCCAGCGCTGTCGATGGATTGCCCAGTGCAGATTCAAGAGCTCGTGATGCGGTGTTTGAGTTTCTCGCCAAACCAGCGCCCACCCGCAATCGAAGTGCAGCATACATTACGAAAACTTATCAACGGCACAAGCGTTTGCGGTTCATCGCTAGCTTCGCTTCCGTCCAACGTGTCATCACTTCAAAGCACACCTGGGCCTGCAAACACTACACTCAACACTCTCTTCACACCGTGATGAAGTTTGTTATCGCCACAGCACCAGCGTGTAAGAAGCTATCAACCTTTTGTAACAATACATTTTATTCTGCGTTGGCTAGAGAAAAACATTGGTTCTCAAAGTGTCAACACCATCAATTTGACTGGTAAGACGAGTATTGCACTTGGTTTCCAATGTACGCAGGGGTGATTCTAGCTATTAAGGCATTGGTTGTATCGACAGCCGCACTACTGGCATAAGTGGAGGAAGCTGGTGTCTGGCAGAAGCAGTAGATGTAGTCAACTAATGGGTCACCGGTTCGTATGTCACGTGGTGGGATGGTTAAGTCTGCATGTCTTCTTTGGTGAAGATGCATCGACAGCCCGATCCATGCAAGAGGGAGATGAATAACTCGTTTCGTGTGCAGCCGTATCGCTGGAACCACACTGACATATTGCTATCTACAACCATAGCCGTCGATCCACATGAAGTATCAGTGCTGGGCGTTCCGGTGTTTGATCTATAACCGAATGAAGGCTCGTGATGCGCTTGAGTCTTGGTCCGTCTTACTAGCACTTAATGGGCTGGGCAACAATATCCCAGAAAGGTATCAGGTCTAGGCGAGCGTCATCTAGGCGGCAGACGATCGGTTTATCCCCAATGGCAGCGTGGCCATCTATCTCACGTAGAGGAAAGACCACAACACGATAATTCCACAGGTGGTGCACTCGATGCAAAGCTGCCGTGTTCATGATAATATCCCACGCGTCGAATGCCAGCAAGAACTGTCCACCAAACACCACATAACCAAGTCGCACAAGCTCGTAGCTGTTTAGGGCGACTTTGTCACAACCACTCTTCTGTTTGGTGCCGTAAATGTAGACAGGTGAACATCCTAAGCCTCCCATGTTACTGGCACGAATAGCAAGGGCTCGCTCGACACCTTTGAGACCAGTATCAGGTTGCTGGACCGGCGGAATATATGGAGCTAACACCAGTGGCAGGATGTTGAGGCCCATCAATACGACCTTGATCACTATGAGTATAGTCAAGTTAGCGTCCATACGGGGGCCAACATCCGAGATGAAAAAATCAACCAGACGCAATTCCTGCATCTCCGCTGAGTGCACTTGAGTGGTCACTCGACCATCCACACCAGGTAACCCACCAGAACGTGCCAGAGGAATGCGAATGCGATGCAGCACACAGAGCAGAACCAATGTTGGCGTGAAGAACATATCCGTGATTCGACGGCGGGTGATCTTGGCGACAATGTTGAGCACGCTGTAGTACACAAGGCAGAACTCCGCTAACCCAGGATATATGGTAAACCAAGATTCGGACAGTGCATTTTGCTCGCCCTCAAAGTAACACCCAGCAGTCCAAAACGATGCAATCGTAACTTTGAGGTGAGGCAGCAACACGATAGGTAGCATGTTGAAGCTTCGTGATCCAGCTACGCAACCAAGGCCACCAATAAACCATTCGCTTCGCCCCTGCAGAAAACCACGATGGAGTGCTATCATTGCCACAATCCAGCGTACGAGTAGCATTCCCAATGACACATTTGCAATCAGTGTTTCCCAGTCGTAAATCACACGCACGGTACGCTCGTAGATGCTTATATAGAGGAAAAAACCAAAGTGCTGTGGCGAAGCAATAGTGATGGAGGTCATCGTCAGCTCCTGTTCCACTGTAGAAAACTTCTCTCCCCATGTCTGCGATATAGCTGATGTCAAACACACTTCTCTGTTTTTGACGCAGTCCAGCTCCTCTTTCGTTAACGTGTTAAACTCACGTTGAGTAAGTCCATCGCTTGATTTCGGATCCGAGCTGATGACGTCCGAGAAGTATGCCGTCTCAGACTCGTCACCATTTCCCACATGAATCCATCCGTGTCGCCACTTTCCGTTAGGTACTTGAAGCCACTCCTTGGTAATGGTCTCTCTTACTGATCTATTCACTGCCAACATTGCGGGAAATGCATTTGTCAAACTCGAGTCGATGTACTTGCCTGCAAGACGAAACATACAAGCTGAACCATCCAAGCCAGGTACAGCGTAGCGTGCAAAAGGTGCGCTATCCCAGAATGGCATCACTAGCACTGGCAACGCATTCTTGATCAAATACACGGTATCACTGGTGCTACCAGAATCTTTTTCTCCATCAACAACAACTCGTAAAGTGTCTCTGGTGACTCTGTAGCCGAGATCATTATCGCACGTGTCCAAAATCATGTCCATCGTCGTGGAAATCAATGTACACGTGTCCATATATGTGGCATAAGCGTCCTGACTGAGCGAAGATCCCTGGCGACGTACGACACGGTAACCATTTACCTGAGGCTCTGTCGTCGCTGGAATTGCAATGACATCCGATGTACCAAGCACGTCATTGAGCAGCACAGGTTTATAGTTCCGACCCTGAAGAACACATACCAACAGGCGATCAGTGACTGGTTTATCGTTGCTGCCTGTAATTTCACTCATTTCTCCAGCTACTGGACGACTCCCGAAGAGTGCACCACCCTCAGAAGTGACGCTGTTCCAAAAGATCCCCAAGAACTGCGAGAGTATCAACACCGTGATGAACATACAGGTAATCCAGTGATACATTGCAATTGCAATTTGCCGTGGAGTTGGGTGTGGTGCTGGTTCTTGTTTACCCGTCGGTGACAGTGACTTAGCTTGCGGCACATTATCAGCACTTCCATTACCAATGACAACAGGAGGTCGACTGGCCTCCAGCTTGAGTAGAAGATCGCGTTGGGGTGACGTATTCACACGATGCAGACCGGAGCAATCATCACTATTGCCTGCCATTGCAAATGCGCTTGGTTTGGTTTTAGTTCCGATGAAGTTGTTACGTGGACCCTTTAATAATACCCAACGACGAGTTTCCAAAGCAGCTTTACCGGCACGACATGCCTCATTACTTCTCAACTGGCCTTGCATGACGCGAAGTGTGTACGTTGAATCCGATGGGAACTCCATTTGTATAGTTCACTCACACTCCAATTAGTCAATGAAAACCTCAGGATGTGAGTACCCACATATCTGCCGAATATTTGTCACCCGTTGGGCTGATGCTTTTGCCTTCTCGTTCATTCCAATATGTTTTGCTGCAAAATGGACTTGTAGGTGCAGTGTTTCAGTTGTGTTGTAGTTTTCTGGAAGACCGCATCGCGTCCAGATCTGCACTAGTTTTTCAGCTGCTTCTACCACATGATCCCAGTCACTTTGAGCACGCGCAACCTGCATTTCTGCAGTATAAAGTGCAAATTGTGCTTCATAGTTGCGTTCGAATATATGCCTGTACTCGTTTTTTAGGCGAGCAAGTCGATGCTTAGTGTCACTACGGCTTGAATCCACAAGCTGAATCAGCCTTTCCAGAACTTGTGCCTCTTCCTCGTCGTCCTCGTCTTCGTTTGCTGAGTTTCGTTTCTTCACAATTTCATTCATACAGCGCTCGCAAATACAGTCGAAACCAAATCCCTCTGTCAACAACGTTTGGCGCCGTTTTCTTGTCTGTAACAAGTCGATGTAAGCATATTCCACAGCACTACCCTGTAAAATCTCTGCGATAGCATGAAAGGCAAGAATCCTAGTGCGTGGATTGAAACTAGGCGCCACATTAGGTAAACACGAATGGTTCAACGACATAGCCGCATCGGGGAACACGCCAGAGCCCACACACGTGACACCGTCTAAGTAAAGCGGATGAGCATTGCAGCGAACACGGTCTAACGTAGCGCGCACGTGTTTCGGATCCAAAACTTGCTTCGTCACGTCAACGATGAAGTTCACCGCATTTTGTGTTTCCTTCTCTTGATCTACCCCTCGCTGGCGGTGAACAACCAGCAAGTTTAGTGCATGAGGATTCCGTACAAACTGCTCCATGCTCATCACAGCAAGCGCCAAGCGCACAGTCTCCACATCCCCCACCCTAGCGCTATCACCTCTACGCTTCAGCTCCCTCAGTGCAGTACATTGGAAGTCATGCAGCGCTGCATCTGCAGTCAGACAATCACGAGAGCAGTACCTCGCAAATTCACAATCTCCGCATTGAAGCGCCTTCTTGCGCAGCACTATAAAGCACCAATGACACCGTCTAGACGCTAAACTCTGCCGAACAACTACAGCAAAAGCTGCAGCTTGAAACGCTCGCTCTCCAATGCCAATATTCTGCTTCGCAACAGTGAATCGTCCCATGGAGCTGTTTGTAGAGGTCCAGAGCTCCACACAAGGGTTGTCAACCTCGAATTTTACGTCATGGGGGCCGCGACCCAATGCCGTGTTGGCATCAGGTGTTGCAGGGCATACAATGGACAGGTGGCGTTCCGGAATCCACTGCGAATGGAGCTTATTTTGCTGTCGAGAAGCGTTGGAAGCACAGGAGGAGACTAAGGTGGATGTACACTTCCAGGTGACGCAACGTAGTCCTGCGAGGGAGTTGACGCGTAAAACTTGAGCTAGAAGTAGACGAGACGATGGAGATGCATTGGTCCAATTGGTGGTACTTGAATGACACTGAGGACTGCAGCACGCAGGCAGAGAGACACCCGTCACCAGCACGTGGATATCATGGATAGTGGTGGTCATCGTTCTGTAGATGCAAATCTAGAGTGAAACTGAATTTGTGTGCGACACATAATCTTTCAGATTGAAGTTGAGAATCTATTTTGAGAGAATCGTCCATCATCGGTGGACCTCGATGCTACGTGCAATCAGCTGCCTACACACTCGCACTTGTACACACTGCTTCTTGCCATCATGATGTCAATGCAAACCTGCGTTGTGCTGCTTGGCAGCGTTCCAGGAATGGATGGAGGAGAAGCGCTGGTCTTGCGTTTCAGAAGCTGAAGCGATCTTTCACAGGAAGATCGTCCCACGACAGTTACGAGGATGAGTAGCGAAATTCGGCCCGCTTCGACAATAGTTTACACTCCTGGTACGATAGCTTCCGCCTGCAATGGTCTAGTTGGCGTCGTGCTCTACAAAGCACTGCTGCTGAATCAATAGTGCTCATGTGTTCGCCTCATGACGAGCAACCAGCTCACTGAGCAACGCTCAGTGACGTGACTTGAACGCTATGGAGACGCAGCGCTTCTTCCCATCTGCAGTGACGATCGGCATCCGAAGGAGGAGCGCTGTGCCAGGGCATTCACACTGAATTCCAGTACATGCATCCTCTTCGCGGCAGCCTTCACAAGAAATCTACGTTGCTCATGCACGCTGCCTCTGCTGCAGACGACGCGGTGGTGGACTCTTTGCTATGTCCAGGTGGTGGTCGCAGATCGCTGATCCTGTGTTCCGGCCCTGACTGACAACAGTCAAGGTTTGGTCCGCTCCGCCGTAGCGAGACGGCATTTCCCTTCAGCAAGCAGCGGTTAACATGGCACTAAGAGAACTGAGCTCGCCAGAATCTGCAGGAACTCGTCCAGCTTCCAAGTTCTTGTCCAAACTCCAGACTGGAGCGCCACTTCGCAGATTTCAGGATCAGAGATCAGCATGGAGCTGAGTTGGCGGGAAAACCTCACGATCCGATGCTCGACGCAGGAACACGGCGGTCGGTGCATTGCTGGAAGCAGGCAAAGCTCACAAAGGGGTCCAGCAACCGAAGAGGACCCCATCCCCTTGTGCAGCAAAGCTGGCTCTTTGAGGGTGATTACGGATTTACCTCTCCAACTGAATACTTAAGCATCCATATCATTTATCTCGTAAAATCACAAATCAAATCCTTTACCCCTTCATCTCTATCTACATACAAATATGTACGTTCCATATAGATATCACATATGAAAGATACCATAAACTGATGTGGAAAAAGAAGAAGCGCCCTAGCCCCTTTCCCCCCGTGCCTCGCAGGAAAGCAAAAAAGGCAGACCAAGTCTCTCTCGGTCACGCGCAGGTCGTCAGGAAGCGGAGCTCATAGCTCATACAGACTCGTGCAGGAGCGTAGCGGGGCGTGCAACACCCCAACGACACAGCAGCCATCACGCCTCTCCATCCCGAGTCGCCCGAGGGCACCACGAGCGATCGCAGTGAACCGCTCGCAATCCCGCAGACCCACAGTAAGAAGCCTCGTTCCGGCAGTCTCGGCAGCTTTGGCAGCTTCGGAAACCTCCAACTCGTAGGCAGCGCCAAGCGCAAGAACAAGATGCACAGTCCACAGGTACACACGGCTTCAGGGCGTCGTGGGAGCTTGGGACTTGCCACGAACGCCAGCGCGGAAGACTCGTGTCTGTTCGTGGACAACCTCATTCGTGGTGTACAACAGAAGCTACGCACAGAACTGGGCTTCCGTGAGGTGGTAGTGGCTACAGGAGAAGAAGCTGTGGCTTCAGACACGGACTCTGGCCGCGCACGGACGTTACTGAATGGCTCTATCCTTAATGATGAGTCGCCTAGTAAGGACGGGGAACAGCAGCCGTGGGAAGCCATGGCAACCAGTAAACGACAGCTTCTATACGGCAAGGACGTGGACCGCAAGGGCAGCGACGCCTCGCACTGCAGCGAGTGCGCCAAAGGCACAGTCTACGTGTCGGACGGCTATGAGAACAAGCAGAGATTGCTGGTCATTGTGCCTTACAGAGAGGCGGGCATTTGGAGCAGAAGCATTTGCATGAACCAGTTCGACAGTGGCAGCGATAGTGGCTCGATGATGTCGTATCTCAAGAAGGCAGTGAGTGAGAACTACGGTGTGGTTATCATGAACCCTGCAGCTCAGAGTTGCCACCCTCGCTCTCACGTGGAGAGTGCGTGGGACCACCTTATCGCTCCGCTGTTGAGCGAGGTGTTCATTGTGGCGTTCTCGCGTGGCGCGCAGATGGTGCTGCATCTGCTCAATTATGACAATGGACTAGGTGTCATGCAAGACCGGGTTAAGGCTCTGGCGCTTGTGGAGCCGTCACACTATGTCAGTGATAGCGACACGTACTTTGCACGGAGAATGCTAGCACGACGTGGAGTTTCGTGGATTTTGAACTCGGAGATTGATGTTGGCAGCAAGATCCCGCAGGGACATACGCGTCATGGTTGTGTTTGTGTGTCAGCAGGCACTGTACCATCGAATGTGCTGGGTAGCAGTGGTGCTTATGCATTGGAAATGGTCAAGAGCTCTGTGTTTGGGTCATTTGCCGCCCGATGTGGAGAAGCTGCGGGGATTACGGTGAACGCCAGCAAGATCAGTGCGTGTGGCATTTGCCATCGTAAACTGTCGATGCTGAACCGACGTATCCCGTGCTCATGGTGTGAGGTCAAGTATTGCAGTCGTTGTTGCGAGGACAAGTTCGTGCCAGCGTTTGGCAGCTGGCGTGTGTGCTCCTTGTGCCAGTCGCTGCCTTGTTTGATCGACCCTCGGCGTAAAAACCGCAGTGCAACGAATCACACGAGTCCGACCGCTGCTGCTCAGGAACGTTGCAGTGTCTTCATTCGTCCTACGGCTGATGATGATGATCCAGTGTGTCTGGGAGATTTCGAGATTGTCAAGCTGGTGGGTCGCGGTGCTTGTGGCCGTGTCAAGCTTGTACGCAAGAAACACGGCTATGATGAAGGTGTGTTCTACGCTATGAAGGCTATCCGCAAGAAACTTGTGATTCAGCGCGGCCTCGTGGAAGCGACCAACGCGGAGAGGCGTATTTTGGACCGGATCAAACACCCGTATGTGGCTACATTGTGCTACGCCTTCCAAACGGAAGCGAAGTTGTACCTGCTGTCGAAGTATTACCCTGGTGGCAACCTGCTGGATCAGATGCGTCTTGCACGGAGATTCACGGAGGATCGCACAAGATTGTACACTGCTGAGGTGGCGCTTGCTATCCGTCACTTGCACCAGAATGATATTATTTATCGCGATCTCAAGTTGGAGAACGTGCTGGTGGACTCCGATGGTCATGTGGCTCTTACGGATTTCGGTATGTCTAAGGAAAACATGCCCGATGAAGGCCGCACGACCACATTTGTGGGTACGTACCAGATGATGGCTCCTGAGGTGTTTAGCGGAAAGTCATACTCACGTGCTGTGGACTGGTGGGCTCTCGGCGTCATGGTTTATGAGATGATTGACGGTCGCACACCGTTTAACGCCAAAACCAACCGTCTCATTAAGGAGCGCATTGTGAACGTGGATTTGAAGTTTTCGCCCCGATTTACTGAAGACGTGAAGGATTTCGTGTCTAAGTTGCTGACCAAGAACGAAGACTCGCGCTTGGGTTCGGGTGAACATGGCTTTGAACACATCAAGCACCACCCATGGTTTAAGGGTCTCGACTGGGACAGTGTGGAACGCAAGAATTCTCTCTTCGAGGGTCAGTATGCTCTCATGGAGAAGCACGCCAAAGAATATCGCACGGAGGACATCTTTGAGACCTACATGAACACGGTGGAGGTTCCTATTGACACACCTGCTTCCGTGAAGAGTTCAAACGACGAGCTGTTCAATGACTTTGCGTTCAACTACATGGATGGTCCTGACGAAGAACAGCGTGATATTCCAGAGCCAGATGAAGAGGGCGATGGAGAAAACCCGCTGTCGCCGATGTCACCCAGTGATAGCACAACCGAGAGAACGTCGAAACCTCGACCACTCACGATGAGGGAGGACAAGATGCTTGACACATTCCTGTCAACGAACGGTTCACACTTCGACCTCACTCTGCTGCGTCCAAATCAAGCCACAGACTTTATTGTCTCGGGCTGCTCGTCACTGAGCTCAGGAGGTACAGATGGCGAGACTGCTGAGCCAGTTGATCTGCTAGACGACCTCGAGCCAACAAAAGAAGACGAAGAGGATTCAGTGACGGAAAAGAAGAAGCCGTCGAGTCCGACGACTCAGCCTGTGTCGCCCTCAAGCAACGACGGCACGGATATCGATTCGAAAACCGGAAGCAACTCCACAGATGCTGCCGAGACGGAAGCCGCGAAGGCCTCGTAGTTTGTTGTGGTAAGCAGAGATCAAACGACGACAAACGCGATTGGTCGACGAGCGTTCTCCGTCAGTAGGTAGAACAGAACAAAACAAGCCGCGTACAATGGTAGTGGTGGTAGTATGTGTGGAGATAACTACAGAAAAGCTGATATTGATGAGTTTACCTTGAAGTATCCGTTAGTAGGAGTATTTACTACCAATCACATCCTTAGATTTTGATTTCTGACCAATCGTGTGTCATTTTTGAAGTTGCGAGCATAATGCAGAAGAGCAATAGATACGTCTCCTCTGTAGCCGCCTCCAGCGCTCCACAGGTCGATTCACGAGATGCAACTAGCCTTGATAGATGGACAAGCTTCTTGCAATTGTACGAGCCGTTTATCACGTGCGAATTGACACAGCAACACCCTCAATTTGCTCATGCACTGATTCAATTGGAGCGAGATACCCGTCTGGAGCAAGAGAAACAGAGTGCTCAGGTTCTAGCAACATTGAGAGTCAAGGATGCGAAGATCTCTGAGCTGCGAAAGGTGGTGAGTGAGCAACACGAGCAGTTGGACGTCGTGCTCGATGAATTGGAGCGAAGAGAGACAAAAGAGGATAAAGGAGTGCAAATGGGGGAAGAGACACAGAAGGAGGATGTTTCAGTGCAGACGGAGAATGCTAGGAGGGAGATTGAGACTCAAACGGATCATTTTGAAGGAGAGAGTGGAGTTTTGGTGCTGTTAGAGAAACTGGAGAAGGAGTTGAGGACGCTGGAGAAGAAAAAATTGAGATTGGAGAGCGAATTGCAGCAGCGAGTGCTGAAGAGTGAGGAGGATATGACGGAGGACAGTGAAGACATGAAGAATTGTTTGGAGATTTTGCAACATGGAGTGGATGTGATAAACTTGTCGTGTGACTGTGCGGATAATCCGTTGACAAATTTTGTTGGTGGGCAGGATAAAAGTGATGGAAAAGATTCTGTGTCGATGTCAACGTGTGTGGACCTTGAGCACCGTCTTGAAGTACAGACAGCTCGACTTGAACACGTACACGAGTGCTTATATTTATGGCGCAATACAGCTGTACAGATGATGAAGGGACAAAATGAAATGAATCGAGTTGCGGTACCGACGTTTTCGCCATCAGTGAGAGTTCATTGTGATGAGAAGAAGAATTTTGGTCAAGTAAACTGCTCAGTTGCTCTTCGTGGTGCTCTCTCCCAGTTACGACAGCATCTTTTTAAACGTCAAGGGAAGATCTATAACGACAGTCGGTATGACTTGAAAAAGTTGGCAATCCTGCTAGCGAAAGGAAAAAGTGGTGCAAAGATAGCAGCGAAGATGGTTCAAGAGTGGGCAGGGTGGGAAGCTAAACACATGGAGGAAGTCCGTGCTTTGCGTCAAGGTTTTAACGAGGAGCTCGCGGTGGCTCAGAGTCGTCGAACAGTACTGCTGAAGCGAATTGTCCAGCTAGAGCAACGGGAACTTGATATGCAGGCAGAAGCGAACGCACTAAGGCAGACAATCCAGTTGCATGGAGGATTAAAAACTAGAGCTCTCGCGTCTCCGCCTCCATCGATACACGCAAACGAGTCATATCACGAGTCGGACAAGTGCAATGGACTCCTTGAGTACCCGCAACTAGCTCTGAGGCTTGCTACAGCTGAACAGAGTTTATTGGCAAAAGATGAACAACTTGCAGTTGCAAACGATACTATCCGAGCTCTTTCGTCGTGTACATCTACTTCAAAGCATGTACTCAGGTCAAATGCTTTAACATCTAGAGGTGATGATTCGATCAACCAACTAGGTGTGGAACTGCAACGTGCCTCAAAGCAAAAACTTGATTTTTTCCAGAAACAAGAGAAAAACCTCATAAGTTTGGCCCAGTACTTCCAAATGGAGAAGTTGTGCCTTCAGTTGCAATCACGTCTTGAAGAAGAACGAAAATATGTGATGAAGATGAAAGCAGCAATGAATGTCTGCGAACGAGAACGCGATGAACTGTTAATTAAAGTTGAAAAGCTTGAAACGGAGTCAATTTTAGCAAAGCTGACTCGTAGATCAGCAACACCGTCGCTGCTAGTCGGTACGCACACTGATAGCAACACAAAAAGGTCTGACGGTGACTACCATGATGCCTTATTCTTTGCATTAGGACGTATACAATTACTTGAAACTGATCGCCGGACCCTGCGAGAACGCCTTCGACATTCGCAACAAATCGTCGCTGCAATAAAACAACAACCAGAAAATGCTCTAGAAAAAACTGGAAAGGAACAAAAAGTACGAAATGTTTCTTGGTGCGATGCAGGTCATGACCAAAAGTGCGTCAGTGTGTTGAAAGAGTTCCTGGATCGGCAAAGAAGCGATGATGATTTGATGTGTACCGACGATTCTGCGAGACAACCAGGAGTCGAATGGAGTGTACTAATGAACCACTATGAGATGTTATGGATTGCATTCAGCTTTTTGTATTCGTTCCTCACTCAATTGTCTCCATTGATTGAGACTAGTGCTCTTCCGAATGATCTCGGCGCAAAGTGCAATTCCGTACTGCGGTCATTTGGGTGTCAAGAAAACCACTTCTACTCCAACGAAAAAGAAAACTCGGAATCACTGCAATTCGAGCTATTTGAGCAAAGTGAAAAGGTATTGTTGCTACAAGAAAAACTAATGAACCTAGAAGAGAAACGTCATGGATACCACCCGATTGAGCTCGACAAAGAAGCGGATTGTTCGTCCGATCAAAATCACCAAGACGCTTATAGGCCCATCAATTTTGTGGTACATGATTGCGAGAACCATGGCGAGTTGATTGACAACTCGGTCACTACAAAATTGTCTGGTACCCCATTTTTGGCATCCTTGAAACTCCACAAGGCACCACTTCAATCAGACAGCATGTCAAGTAACGGGTCTGGTAACGAATCAACGCTTGAGCACGATCCTGATAGTACCGTCGTCAGAAAAGCAATGACAAGCTGCGAGGTACGTCATTTGTTTGAGCGAAGGATAGATGGTAGCTAATCGTCTACCATTTCATTGATTGTATAGGTTCCAGGAGATACAACTACTGAGCTCAAGGAATGCCTGGCAAAGTGTGCCTACCTATCGTCACTGAATACAAAACTGACAAGGCGGTTGCACGCAGAGAAGGAAGCAAACAAGCAACACTTGAAAGAGCAAGAGGAGCTTCGAGCACAACTTAGCGCAAAAACGGAGGCGAAATCCCAGCTACAACAAACATTAGAGCAGTACCAAGGCTCAAAATCTAATGCCATTTCAGCGGGTGACAAAAGCTCGACGGCTGTATTTCAACCTGAAGAAGACCGGCAAAATATCGCCGCAAATGGGGACGCTGTTTCTTGTCTGCAAGCTCGCGAACACACCCAGGATTACGAATCACTCAGAGATCAATTGGCGTCCAGGGAACAGGAGAACCTCACGCTTGTGAAATCTCTTTGCACTATTAAGGAAAAGTGTGCACAAATGGAAGTTATCCACCAAAAAGAGCTCCGCGTGAAGGTTGCTGAGCATGCAGAAGACATGGAAAGGTACATGTCAACCGTCAATGGGACTTTGTCACGAATCGAAAGTGACAAAAGTCGTCTAGAAGAGGAGAGCATTAAACTTCGCTCTAAGCTGCAACTGCTTGAAGAAGGTGTGAGGAAGAAACTAGAGCAACCTCAACGACACAACAGAAGCACAAATACGGATTGCGAAACTCAGAATTTGGTTTATAAGCAAGAAAAAGAGGAGTTAATGGCTCGTATACGAGATCTGGAACTGCAATTAGTACGCGAACGGAAGCTTACTGAAGTAATGGAGCAGAAGAAGTGTCTTGAACAACAGCAAGAGAGTCAAGCAAACATAGAAGCATCAAAAGCCCTACAAGCCTACGAAACCCGCTGTAAAGTGCTGCAGGAATGGCGAAGCAAGCTTGAACAGGAATTCGCAGATTATCAAGCCATGCAACTGACATCTCAACAAGAAAGTGACAGACGCATCGAGTTCCTTTCGGCTTGCATAGAGGAATACGTGCGACTTACTGATGCTATTCCCTCTAACGCTAGAAAGACAATTTCTACAAACGAGCTTTACGATGCTGTAATAAAACTTGCACGAGATCCACCACGCACTTCAGCTCAAGTAATGACACCCTCGCTGCAGAACAAAATGCAGAGTAAACAAAATTTACCTGAGTCGCAGAGACAAAACCAACGAAGTGCTGCTCGTTCACAAGATGATTCGTGGGGTGACATGCTCAAGAGTGAAGAAAAGACGCGAAATGAACCTGAGATAAACGAAAGAATGTGGTGGAAGCTGCGCGCGTCAAAGCTAGAGTCATATGTACGCTCAGCTATGCTGCAAAATGACACGTTTGAAGATACGATTCGACAATTAGAGTTGGGGTTGAGCAACGTGAAAGAGGAGCTGTCATCGAGGCTCGCACGTGAGGCGCAGCTGGTGTCAAACTTGGCTGCGCTTCAGGCTGAATTAGCAACCACCAAGGAGCAAGCTGCTGAACTAGCAGAGAAATATCAACTAGCAAGTACTGAGCTTGAGAAATGCCAAGGAGAAGCTACAAGCCATGGGGACGAAGCACAACGTGCTCGAATGGCAGTACAACGCAAGACAGAGCTTTTGGCTCAGCAAAAATCGAAAGTTGCATCACTCCAGCAGGAGCTAGAACAAGCAACGAAGAAGGTCGAACGACTCACAGCTGCCGAAAAGCAAGCAGCATTACTCCAGCAAAAATCAAAGGAGCACACACAACAATTATTACATGCTCGCCAAAATTATGAGCGTTGTCATGGTGATAACATCCAACTATCAATTCACCTCGAAAAAGTAAAAGAGCGCCACGCCGGAGTGGTGGCACGTCTCAAGGTAGCACGTGCTGAGAACGCACATTTGCGCGCACAGTGCGCAGAGTTCAAAAAGAGTACGTCGAAGATTGATGCCAAAGATACAAGTATCGATAGACATGACAAGGACGGCCACCGCAACAACCAGGGAGAAGTGAATGCAGTTTCAGTTGCTTCACTGACTGAAGAAGCTCGTACGCTTAAACGACGCGTGCTTCAAAAGCAAGACATGATCGTATGCTACAAGGCAAAAGTTGCAGAATATGAAGGACAATTGGAGCGCCAGAGAGAGACTATGGTGAAATTAGCGCGCACCAATCGGGAACTTCAACAGGGGCAGTTCCAACGCCATCAACAAGAGCTCGAACACACCTCAACAATTTATACAAGGCTGGAGGCACAATTTGAAATGAAACGCGAGCAGCTGGACGGTTTGCGCGCATCTGTTTATGACTCGTTCGAAGCTTTTGTTTACTGTCGAGCTGCACCAAAGTCACCTTCGCAATCGTTCACCACCTTCGCTGAAAACCCATTGACCGATGAAATTCCAAAGGACGACAGAATGTTTGAGATCAAAAGATGGACAGATTTTTCATTTCAGGATCTCGAGAACCTGAGGCTCACGCAGGGACCTCAAGTACTAAAACACAAAGGAGACAATGTACAAGATAGGAACGTAGTGGCGCAGAAGGCAGCCAGAACTGCACTTAGAGAGGTGGAAAACGCATTGGAGGCTAATCCTGAGGATTGCCGCGCTGAGATATGTGAACTACTTCAATGCCTCTGCGGTTAACAGAACACTACTACTTCAATGCCTCTGCGGTTAGCAGTACAATGCATGGCTGATAATATTAGGTGTGTTCACATGGTCAAGCAAACAAACGAGTGCGTACGCGCTAGCTAGTGCTTCTCGGTGGACTATTACAGCGATTTGACGGATATCAAGCAAGTACAACATTGGGCGGTGCCTGGATGTCATCAACATTTTCCAGTTTTGCCACTTTTCACGATACTAATAGCGTCAAGTAATCTTTACTTCCTTCTCTGGTCTTGACTTTGAGTGCAATATTGCGCTACTGCTTTCATCCATATGTCGTGAAGTACTGACGGAGAATTGATGTTTTCTATGATGCTCTCGCGATTCTTGTTAGCGGGTTTTGGCCAAAGGACTTAGTTACTTTGCCTTACACTATTGCCAGTTTAGATTTGTGTAGTTTGACGTTAACAGCACTTGTACCAATAGAAATTCCAGTAGCAGACAAATATTCTAGAGAACAGGAATGGACTGAATTTCAAAGTGAGCGCTTTGTCAATTTCTAGTAGCATGGACTACCAAAAGTATTCTAGCTTTAAACAAATTAATATCTTGATTAAAGGTATTCCGAAAGCGAAAGTTGGATTAAAAAGGCAGCTTATGATTGAAATTTGCCTTTGTGTAACTAGGGTCCGTTGCAATCTGGGTTGGGCTAAGAGTTTCAATAATATGCTGGAAGCTACGAGGCTACGAGGTGAGATTGCAATACCAAGCCTTCTAACACACGCAGTAAATCCTTTCAAATATTTTTTGTGCTATCTTACTTTACATAATATCATTTTGAAATAATAACTTTAATTTATTACAGATGTTTTCCTATTTTACTAATTTTTGCGCATACAAAAACCAAGTGAAAAAGTACGAAATCCACCTAGCGGTAGCATTTTGTCGCTACGAAACCCAAATACTACCGCTCGTAGCCGTGTATCACCTGACATGGGGTACGCCCAAACGGAAGTCGCTGACGCACTCGCAGGCGAGCCCACCGACCGGTATGGTATCCCTTTGTCCATCGCGCACAGTCCGCAGACCAACCTGCCTGTGTGGCAGTTCGTCCACAAGTTGGCGACACCCTTTCCGAACCCCAAGAGCCCCGATCGCCCACACACGCACATCTGTGTCTTGTGCGCGGCCGACCCACCCGTGCGTACGTCGGGGAAGCGGATGGTCTCGTGGCGTAGCGCTCTGATGCGGCAACGGATGTCCACGAACGCTGTGTCGCACATGCAACGCGTTCATCCGGACGAGTTCCATACCATTGCCGACTACAAGCAGCGCAAACGAGAGGCTGCGGTGGCCAATACCAATGGGGATAGTCAATCCACTAAGAAGAAAGCCAAGAGAACTACACCTCCCAAGAAGAAGACAACCAAAAGGCAAGATGATGATACGGAGAGTGAACCGATGGAGACAGTGTCGGTGGCTACAGATGCGAAGACCCATAGCACTAATTTGCCAGTACGGAGACGGACAGTGGGCAAGACAACTGACCTTCTGAAGGTGTGGCTGATTTCGTCGGGCTTACCGGTGTCCACGCTCCAAGACGAGACTCTCCAACAGCTACTGAAGCTCCCGAATTCGGTAATTTCCGCATTGCCGACGGCATTGAACTTGAGCAATCAGGTGGAAGATGAATTTGTCAAGTTTGTGAACTTTCTGGGGTCGTACCTGGAGTCAGAGTCGAAGGCTGCAATGGAACTACCATTTCTGTCGCTTCGCCAAGAGTTCCGACCTATCATTGGTGCTGCGGCTGAAGACGGAGTGAGAGATGATGTGGTGTCAAACCAGGATAAAGCATTCCTCGGTGTGGCTGTCGGATTCATTGATTCGCAGTGGCGTCGAGTGGACTTGGTGGTGGCAGCAAAGGAAGTTCCGCGTGGTTGGGCCCAGCAAGTCAATCAACTCGTGAACCAGACTGTATTAGAGGCGTACAGCATCCCCTCGATTTCAAGCTACACGCGGTTTTACGTGGATGCCGAGGATGACTTACCATCGATACATGGAGCTGGTGGAGAATACGAATCCTCCACGGACGATCACGAAGACTTACTAACACGCACACTGCGTTGTTGTGTGGTCGACGCACTGGGTGTTGGCCCCAACAGCTCTTTTGGCGGGGACACCAGTATTCGTCGGATTTTGCGACTTCTTCAAGAACTCCTGAGATACTTTGAGGCACCTGATCGGGTCAATGCTCTCGCGGAAGTCGGAGGTTCATTCTATGCGGCTTCATCCATTGACAACTTAGTGCTCTCCACCTCGACGTCAATTGGTGCGATTGCTGAGCTATTGCGAGTCAGTTGCACTCGGTACCGAGCATACTCGTTGTACTTCCAATCGCCTGTGAGACCAACCGTAGCTGAACCGGAGTTGGAGACGGCTTGGATGCAGCTCTCGACGGATGACTGGCGGACTGCCACGGAAATCGAGGCAATTTTGAACCAACTTGGTCAGTTCCGGCTAGAACACATGGCTCCACGACCTGGAGCAGTTGCGCCGTCCTACGCTCTGTTGTTTCGTCGACTTCTCTCAGTCACAACCAATGTTTCCAGCCTTAAGTGTCTCTCTCTAGAGGATACTGTCAGTAGTTCATCTCCCGCGAAGCGAACAGCGCGCCGTGTTGCCAAACACGTTAACACATTTACTCCGATCGGCCGTCAATGTACCGAGAGGCTACGTCAGCTGATCAATCAGCGATTCACGACTCCTTCAACCACATCCGAAATTGATGATGAAATCAAAGCTATGCTACTAGATCCCCGCATCAGTTCCAAGGCTGCCAACCTTGTGACGGACACTCGTGCTTTCCGGCGCGCTCTTGACGCGTTGCGTCAGGAGCACCGCGTTGTTTTTGAGTTGCTTGCAGCTCGCCAAGGTAGTAGCAGCCCAAGCGATGAGGAGGAGGAAACTGATGATGATGACGAGATCAGTGCCCTGCTAATGGTTGATGGACCAAAGAACCAGCCGCCTGTTGCACCATCTACTACGAGCAGTGGTAAACGATCTGATGATGCCGTGGCTCAAGATGAGGCTCGTGCGTGGCGCGAGTGGCAGCAAGTATACGTCGCATGGGACACGCTGGCAAACGAGGGGGCAGACTTGTTCGACAAAGGGCAGTACAATTTGCTGAAGCTGTATCACCACGTGAATATCCTCAAGTGGTTTCGTGAAGTTGGTGAGCAGACACACCCAGCAGCTTCGCTGCTTGCGCGCATATACCTTGGCCAGCAACCCCCTCCGTCTCGAGCACTGGGAGCATCTCTCCTGCACTTTATGAAGCAAGAAGAGGCTGATTGGGTTTCTGGAGCTGCTCAGCGAGCGGAGAAACGATGTATTCTGCATCACAACTGGCACGAGTACCGGAAACTGAATGCAGACACAACGCCCCCGGTCAACGACGAAAACAACAGTACTAGCTTTGTTTGATGAAAACGATCAGATATTTTACTGCTACGGGGTATGTAGTCATTGCTACGAAGGTGACTCAAGTCACTCGAATCACATTACAGTATATTTCGTGTTTCAGCTTTGGCTAATAATTGATACATTTTAATACAAGAACGGTGTTTGCCAAACCAAAAGCAACCAGTGAATGTCTCTCAGTGTTTCCAAACAATCCTTTGACTGAGACTACCGCAACGTACCAAGCTGAAACTGAGCAAATGTACATCTTGCGACTATCATGGAAGAATTGCATAAACTTTGGGGTTCTTTAAAACGTCCTTCAAAGCATAATTGGTTGGCTCTCCTCCATCGAATCAACTTGACCGTCTGAGTTGTCATTATTTGAGTCGCGAGATTTGGCAGCTCCGCCCCCCATTTTTAGTGATGCATTTGACTTCGGCATTTATGAAGCTTCCAGTTTTGTAAGTAAAGAGTATGTGTATTGCGTTTAGGTCAGTAATGCTCGCGACGAAAAATTCGCATGCCACTAACAGAAAATAGCTGAGGCGTACGAGACTTGTTGTCGCTTCTTGAGGTTCAAAATACAATTTGAAATGAAGACGAGCCCTAAACTAAATGAGCTCACGTATCACGTGTTGCTGGCAGCACAGTCAAATTAAAAAGGTCCCACTTCAGGTTTTCACGACGACGAGCAGGGTTCCCGAGATATGACATAGCTTTTCCTTCACCCAAATCAAATACAATTGTCGTGAGTGTCCAACCCGACAAATCTCCCTGGACATGCGACAGCGAATCGTGAAACACTGGCCATGATCGATCTTCCTGATCACCAAGAATGGTAAGTGCCTTGTCAATCGTCTCAGGCGGTGACAATTCACTATAACGATGAAGGCGATGGAGACTGCTCTGGTACGGAGGTTGTGCAATGCGAAGCCGCTGGTACTGGTTTGCGTGGAAGAATGCCGACACAGCATACGCCTCGTATTTGAACTCGTAGATCACATGACGGTTGAACGACGCTACCTCAATATTCCACACTCGTTTTGCAGGAACGTCCATCAATTGAAAGTTATGTCCAGCAGCTTGACCTGCCCGTGTGATAATTTCAATCGCGTCGTCTGCATTTTTCGCCGTTAACAAGTCACGCGAAATGAACCCTCTTCCTAACCCTCCAACAAATATCTCGGACGGCTGGACAACTATTAACATCATATGAGATCACAACCATTGCCGATGCTAAAGCGTATCAGCTACACTTACAATTAAGAGTGAACGCAACGCCTTTCTCATTGAATCCAAACGCCCCCGACGGAAGATCCCCCAGGTATGTGTAGGCCACGAACTTTGGTTCATCCGCAATTTTCGCAATGATAATTGCCGTGCGGTTTACGTCCACCTCCCCACTGTCTTCATTGTGCGCTACCACGTGCATCTCTGAACTCGTCAAAACGATATCCGAGCACCGTAAAATCGGATTACGTGCATCAGCAGGAAATACCTCATTCTGAAAACTCGGGGGAATCGAGTTGGAAAATTCCTCGACAATATTTTCAATGAAAATCGTTTCGAACGGCACTTTGCTGCCTTCTGCAATGCCTTCGAGTTCCTCGACGTATTGCTGTCCACCAAACAATTAAACAAAACAACTCAGCACTAATTTACTATATTTTATCACACAAACCATTGCCAATCAATTACTTACCGGAAACATCGCTCGATGCATCGTTAAATACTGATCGAGCAGCTTACGACCATTTGACGTCTGTGCAAATGGTAGTAGTAGTGTCTGCAACTTCGTATTGAGACGCATCCGTTCCTGGATCTTGTCCCGAAATCGTTGTCCCATTTTCCTCCCAAACTCAACATGCGAATCACAACTAAACTCGACGATTTCATCCCCATACACGCCCCAAAGGCTCAACAACATCCACATCATCATCTGCCACCTCATTTTGATTCCAAAATGACGTTTAAACTCTCTTTGGTGTATCAGTTATGTACAGACCCACTTCAACTTGGAACCGGTTCAGACCGGTTAATACACTTGGAGTTTGTAGGAGCTTCTAGAACGTCGTTTCATTGGCCAATCCCAACGCTTAGTATCAGAAATGTCCTGCCAACCGTCAGGAACGAAGGGCCAAGCCAAAGTCAGAGAGGAATCAGCCACGAAGCGACGGCCCAAGAGGAAAGCGCAAGGGAAACAGAAGACACAAGTGAAGAAGAGCAAGACGCAGATCATCGACCTTACGACTGAAGAAGAGACGAACAAGGAGAATCAGACCAAACCCATGGAGAACCCCATGCATTTGGAATCAGACGATTACTTTGAAATTCTGAGTCTGCCGCGCGCAGCATCAGAATCAGATGTCAAACGGGCATATAGGAAGTTGGCAGTGCAATGGCATCCAGACAAGAACCGGTCGAACCCTCGAGCAGAAGAGTTTTTCAAGAAAATCAGTGAAGCGTACGAAGTTTTAAGTGATCCTGAAAAGAGAAAAGTGTATGAGAAATATGGGAAAGCAGGACTGGAAGGAGCTGTGCCAGCTTCTAAAACTGATGACCATTTCGGGTTTAGTGGTCGTGGATTCTCCACGCAACATGCACGAGATATTTTCGATGCATTTTTCGGAGGTCAAGATCCGTTCGAAGCATTCTTTGGACGACCACGTCGTGGATCTCAGAGACGAGGATTTGGTGATGATCCTTTTGAGTCCATGGGTTTCGGAATGAACATGGGCATGAATATGCGTGGATTTGGGACGATGGGTGGAATGTCCATGATGGACTCGTTCTTTAGCGACGGATTTGGTGGATTGGATGGATCTACCACGGTCTACTCGACCTGTACGAGCTCTTCGTCTTCGACTTTCACGGATCGTAATGGTCAGGTGATCACGCAGAAGACGACGACGACTACAGGTGCAGATGGTTGTACGGAGACGGTCACGGAGGAGTACCGCAACGGCAAGCTGGTGAACTCCACGTCGTCGACTTCAGGAAGTCGTTTAGCTGATGCTGGACGAATGCAGCTTGAGGGAAAATTGAACCACAGCAAGACTCAGAGCAGTAGTTACCAGCGTCGTGGATCGCGGAACTCGCGCCCGAAGTATTGAGGACGAAGAAAATCTTTCTGATCGACCTGCTGACATTGAAAATCGAGTAATGTCGTAGAAAAAGAAGTTAGTGGGAACGTGTTGGAAGTGAGTGCTACGAGGAGCCATGCGACGATAACAGCGTCAGAATAACGAAATATTTACCTCATGAAAACCATGTTTGTTGCACATTAACGCAGAAGTTTGCCGAGTGTATATTCGCTCGCAACCTGTCCATAGTTTACACTGAGGTAAGCTGCTGCTTGTGCTCATTCTCACGCTGAATAGTCTGCATCAAGTAATGAATAAATTCGGAGGTAGTTGTCGCTCGCGTCTAGTTATGCAATATGACACATATTAGAACGCGTACTCGACGATGCATCAAGCAAAACGATTCATACCTGAACAAAGAAGGCGTGAGCTTGGAATGGTAGCTTGCGTAGCGCTCGGCCGCTGAACCCTTCAGCCATTTCCGCAGCCAACAATAATTTCGTCGACAACTCCAGATCCTCGTGGTCATTTCCAGCACCAAGTGGACTTGTCGTTTGGTCTACCATCCGCTTTCTCGACGCTTTTCGTCTCATTAGTTCTTGGTACGTGAGTAAAGGCTGCTTGCTAGACTGAAGTATTTCCACGCGTCGAAGTTCCTCAACGCAACTCCGCAAAATTTCATAGCGTGCATGGTATGAGGGAAGTCCAATGTACCTGGCACGATTAAAACGAAGTCAATTCACCTGAACAGTTTGCATGATAGTCTGTTGTGTTAAACGTACTGCTTGATGTCGGCTCTATCAACAAACGCCAGGTCAATCGCTTCGGTAATGTTGGACGTGGTGAGGATCAACACATTAGAATGTCGCTTCAACGAGTCTAGCTGTGTTAATAGTGCGTTAACAACGCGAATAGCATCAGAAGGCTCTGATCCGTTCACAGCAGACTTTCGAGCTGCCGTTAGTGATTCCACTTCATCTGTATGCAATACCGACACAGTTATTAAGCAGGTATGAACAACTTTGCTCTACAGTCACACGTACCGATCAGGACGCAAATGAGCGATTCTTCGTCCTCAACCAATTCTTGGATCTGACGGAAGAGTTTCATCACGAGCTTTCCGCTCTCAGAAAACCACTGCATGCATAAAAACACTCATCAGCTTACTGAAACCTATCACCACGGTACTGAACTGCATTACATCATAATGACATACCTTGCTGAACAAACTGTGCGCGTTGATCTCCAGGAGTACCGCGTTTGGATATCTATGCCGTTGATTAAGCTCAGTCAGTACAAGATCTCCAACTCGAACTAACAAACATGCTGCCAACCTAGACGAGAGGCGAATGCTGAGTTTATTGGCCAGGGCTTTGCACAAACTGGTCTTCCCTGTTCCAGGTGGACCATGCAACAGCACAACTCGATTCCACGAGATGATGTGCGGATTCACTTTGGAATCCGAGAACAGCATCGCCGTCATCGCATAATCCAGCACATTCCGCTTCACAGCCGAGTCAAAGATAAGTGAATCCCATAGCCCATCAAAGCTCGCAGAGGGTAGAATCGTCTGGTGGCAAGTCGTCACGTTTTCATCATCGTCCGCTGTCTCCTCCGCTGGAGCTTCCTATAATCTTAAGTGTTAGACTCCACCACCAATTATAAGAGATCGCGTAGCTGCATACATCATTGAGTTTGAATACGTGTACGAACAATTGAGCTTCGGAACGTGGCACTCCTGCACCACTTGCCTCTTCACTCTCTTCTCCATCAAACTCGGTCACGTTGATGCGTTCCAGGTGCGCAGCCAGCGGCGATGCTTCTGGTACTGACACGGCTCCTGCCTCATTGCAATGTGTGTATCGTTAATTACTCAAATACTGATGGAGTGTGGCTAAACAATTGAAGAGTGCTGCACCTCTAGTGAGTTGCGAGTAGGTTGCGCCGAGGTATTCTGCGACTGCTGCGCTCACTTGCTCGTAGTCAGCGACACTCTCCTGCTTCAAGCAGACTTCAACTGCATAGACAACGACCTCTGTTAGCAATGAAACGGAGCAATTAAAGCAACAGTAGTCGCACCATGCACGTGTCGGAGCGCCATAACTTTGTTGAATTCAAACTGGAGCTCGCTTATTGGCGGGAATAAAAAAGTATCAATAAAATGACGTTTTAAAAATTAATGGTTTTAAAAACAAATTGACAGCGATGTCAATTTTTCTTTGGCAGTCCGCTATTCATGATTTTGTGCCTAGGTTGGTCGTCCAATACTGATAGTAACCTAAATTCCGGAAGGCCGTCAAGGACAATCGGTGTCACTCGCGCCGGCTTGTGCCCAACTGGCAGCACAACCTATTTATTTGCGTTCAAAATTGATCTGCAGTCAACTCCCTCCTCCACTTTACTTCGTCCGTACGGGACGATGTTGCTACGACCGAATCTA
>PCFV01000166.1:0-51501 GCA_002812785.1 Phytophthora litchii | reverse complement strand
GGCCTCAACGAGAATCTGAAGAAGATCGTGTTGCCACATGTGCACGTTCGCAAACCATCGGATGTGGACCCCACCATTCGCCTGTATGATGTTGAGTCGACCTGTGTGCTGTTATCTTGCATGCGCGAGATGGCCTCGACAGGTATCTCATTCGCCGGTAAGGTTGCTCTGTTGACTGGCTGCGGTAAGAACTCCATTGGTGCCGAGATCGTGAAGGCGCTTCTGGAGGGTGGCGCTACCGTGTTTGTGACGACGAGCAGCTTCAGCATGAAGACGACCACTCTGTTCCGCGAGATCTATGAGCAGCACGGCAGCCGTGGCAGCCGTCTCATTGTGCTTCCGTTTAACCAGGCATCGAAGGTGGATGTGCAGAGTCTGGTGGCGCACATTTACAATGTGCACAAGCTGGACCTGGACTTTGTGATTCCGTTTGCAGCTCTGTCGGAGGTTGGACGCACGATCACGGACATTGACTCACGCTCGGAGCTGGCACACCGCATCATGTTGACGAACACCATGCGTTTGCTGGGTGAGGTTGTTACGGCGAAGAAGGCTCGTGACATTACTACTCGTCCTGCGCTCGTGATTCTGCCGATGTCGCCGAACCACGGCAGCTTTGGTGGAGACGGTCTGTATGCTGAATCGAAGCTGGGTGTGGAGAGTCTCATGGGCAAATGGTACTCGGAGGGCTGGGATGACCAGCTTTCGATCGTCGGTGCCATTATCGGGTGGACTCGTGGTACGGGTCTCATGTCAGGCAACAATGTGGTTGCTGCCGGCGTGGAGAAGATGGGAATGCGCACGTTCAGCACAACGGAAATGGGCTTTAACTTGAGTGCGCTGATGCACCCAAGCATTGTTGATCGAGCTGCCGAGTCGCCAATCTTCGCTGACCTCACTGGTGGTATGGCCCAGGTGAGCGACCTGAAGGACCAGGTGGATGTCATTCGTGCCAACATCATGAAGAAGGCGAAGCTACAGGCGTCTATCCATGCTGCACTGGAGAACGACAAGAAGATGCTGGCTCTCCCCTCGACGAAGCAGTCGGCTACTCCTAGCTCGAAGAAGTTTGCTTCTCGCGCGAACATGTCGAGCTACTACTGTAACTCGTTCCCAAAGCTGTCGGGTGTGTCTGATCTGTCTACTTCAGCTAAGCAGGCAATGCTGCGTGGTATGCTGGACCTGCGCCAGGTGGTTGTCGTGACGGGTTTCGGTGAAGTGAGTCCGTGGGGTAACTCGCGCACACGCTGGGAGATGGAGTCATACGGCGAGTTTTCGCTGGAAGGCTGCATTGAGCTGGCATGGTTGACTGGTCGCATCGTGTTCGACAAGGGCAACTGGGTGGATGCCAAGACGAAGGAGATTGTGCCGGATCACCAGGTGAAGTCTCGCTACGAAGAGGACATTTTGAATCACTCTGGTATCCGTATTGTGGAACCTGAGCTGTTCGATGGATACGACCCGAAGAATAAGATGGTGCTGCACCAGGTTGCTATCGATAAGAAGATGTCGCCGATCGAGGTGGCTGACCGCGAGGAGGCTCTCCAGTTCCGCAAGGAGCTAGGCAAGGAGAACGTGGATGTGTTCCAGAGCGCGTCTGGTGCGTGGATGATCCGCCTGCGCAAGGGTTCTGTCCTAAACATTCCTCGCGCTCTCAACTTCGACCGCTTCGTGGCTGGTCAGATCCCGACGGGCTGGAGTGCTGAACGCCTTGGTCTGTCCAAGGACTTGGCCGAGTCGGTTGACCCAATCACGTTGTATGTACTTGCATCGACAATGGATGCTTTCGTCGCGGCCGGTGTGACGGACCCGTACGAGTTCTACCAGTACGTACACGTTTCAGAGGTTGGCAATACCTCTGGTGGTGGTATGGGTGGTATGCGTGCATTCACCCAGATCTACAAAAATCGTCTTCTTGGCAAGCCAGCTCCCAGTGACGCTCTTCAGGAGTGCTTCATCAACACGCCTCCTGCATGGGTGAACATGCTGCTTCTCAGCTCATCTGGTCCGATTAAGACCCCTGTTGGTGCGTGTGCTACGGCTGCAGAGTCTGTGGACATCGGTGCGGAGACTATCAAGAGTGGCAAGGCTCGTATCTGTATTGTTGGTGGTTACGATGACTTCGGTGAGGAGGGTGCATATGAATTCGCGCAGATGAAGGCGACGAGTGACTCAGTAAAGGAGACTGGTATGGGTCGTGAGCCGAAGGAAATGTGTCGGCCGTGTTCAACCACGCGTGGTGGCTTCATGGAGAGTCACGGCGCTGGTATGCAGCTACTGATGGACGCTCAGCTTGCTCTGGAAATGGGTCTGCCTATCTACGGTATCGTCGCGCTGACGAACACGGCGACGGACAAGAACGGTCGTTCAGTGCCGGCTCCTGGCCAAGGTATTCTGACTACTGCACGCGAGGCTTCGTCGGATAACGCGAAACCTTCACCGCTGCTGGACGTTGAGTACCGTCGCCGCCAGTTCGATGACGAGTTAGAGAGCATTGAGAAATGGTATGCTCGAGAGAAGGCGTTGATCGACGGAGACGAAACTCGTGTGACATTCCTGGATGAGATGAAGGTCCGCAAGGTACAGTCTGCGCAATCCATGTGGGGTGACGGCTTCTACCACGGTCGTACCGACATTGCTCCTCTTCGTGGTGCACTGAGCGTGTGGAACCTAGACATCGATGACGTGGGTGCTGCTAGCTTCCACGGCACGGGAACCAAGGCTAACGACAAGAACGAGAGTGAGGTGACGCACAAGCAAATGGCTCACCTTGGTCGCTCTCCGGGTAACCCGCTTCCGGTGATCTGCCAAAAGAACCTGACGGGCCACCCGAAGGGTGCCGCCGCTGCGTGGATGCTGAACGGCTTGCTCCAGGTGCTGAACACGGGCTTGATTCCGGGCAACCGTCAGCTGGACAACACGTGCCAGACACTACGCAAGTACGACCACCTGGTGTACCCGAACCGTAGTTTCCAGACCATGGGTGTCAAGGCCGTGATGATGAAGAGTTTCGGTTTCGGCCAGGCCGGTGGTGAAGTGCTGCTGGTGCACCCGGACTACCTGCTATCTACTCTGCGTGCTGAGGAGTTCCATCACTACTCAGCTCGCCGCGAGCAGCGCCTGATCAAGATGAACACGCACACTCAGGGCGTGATCACGGGCAAACAGCCACACATTCAGGTGAAGAACGAGGCACCGTACTCGTCGGCGCAGGAAAGCAATGTGTACCTGGACCCCACGGCTCGTGCGGAGTACGACGCGACTTCGAAGACGTGGCGTTTTGGTGGTGCGGACTCGCTGACTGCTGAGGAGAACCGCCGCCTGCGTGCTGAGAAGCGCGCGAGGAAGGCGAAGGCTGCTGCAGATGCGGCGGCGTCCTCGAAGAAGACTTCGGACGCGCACCAGGCTGACTCGTCGTCGACGCTGTTGACTGCCATCAACCAAGCGGCGACTGACCTGGGCCTGGCGTCGAAGAACATGGGCATGGGCGTGGATGTGGAGCCCGTGGCCACCTTCGAGAACCTGAACGGCCGTGAGGACTTTATCCGCCGCAACTTCACAGACCAGGAGATGGCGTACTGCTACAGCGCACCCCACCCTGCCGCGAGCTTTGCTGGTCGCTGGGCCGCCAAGGAGGCTGTGATCAAGGCCATCTCGAGCTCTGCACCAACTGAGCCGAACCTCTGGAAGGGTGCTGGTGCTCCGTTGCGCGAGATTGAGATCTTCATGACGGCGTCGGGCGCACCGTCCGTGCTGCTTTCGGGCTACCCGCTGCAGGTGTTCAACCGGTTAGGCTTGTCGAAGTTGAGCGTGTCCATCAGTCACTCAGGAGACTTCGCGGTGTCCCAGGCTGTGGCCAACTTCCAGCAAGAGTAAATTGTCTGTCCAGGTTTGGTTGTCTACGTTGAATTTTTCATGCTGTATGTTTCTTTAGTGAATACAATTGAATCGGTTTGGAGTCATATTGCAGAGAGCGGAAGCTCAACTTTAAGTTGCTACGCTAGCATCCGTCACCACCAGCAATGACAAGGCAACTGGTGCTATCAAATATGGCCATAATGTTGACCATCACAGCCCACACAAGTGAGAAGGACAGGTAGAATACCGTGATTCCACCCAGCAATTTGTTCGATCCGCCTGTGCGCAGGAGTTCTTGAGTCTCTCGTTTTTGCTTGGGTAGTAATAGCAGAAAGACCCAGGACACTATCATAGCACCGTACGCGATGATCATTGTGTACGAAATGTCCATGTGGATTGAGTAGTCGTCCTCCTGCACTCTGTCGTTGGTGATGTCGAAAGGGTTGTCGATGATGACAGTGAGGGTGGTTGCAAACGGAGATGCAATGCCCGAGATCGTAGTCATGAGTCCATACATAGCACCTTCATTGCCTTCACCAATTAGCTCCACGATCACTAGACTGCTGATCATGAAGCTGATACCGTTCGGAAGTTGCGCTACGATGGGAGGACCAAGCCAAAACCACTGACTACGGTATACGTTCCAGACAATGATGAAGTTACAGGTACTATCGATAACGATCAAGATGACACCTGTGATGACAATCATCCAGCGCCAATTCCAGTGTAAACCCCACCTTGACGTTGCCATCATACCAAACATGTAGAACAGGTAACTCAGCGCGTCTCCTAGCGTACTGTTGATTGGCGTCACCTTCACCATGTACGATTGAATGGGCGAATAGGCTGTGTACGAGATATAGCAAATCAAGCTGTAGAAGAACAAGGCCGCAATGACTTGGAAGACAGCCCGTTTGCAGATCTGTTCCCACAGGTCCACCATGTAAGTCTTGAAGTGAGGAGCGACTGAAAGGCGATCTTCTTTGATGAAGAACCAGGTAATCGGGATCGTTGGTGCTGTGAATACTGTGAGGATCCCCATCAATTCGGGGAAGGTCAACGAGAAGTCGAAATCTCCTCCGTACTCTTCACCATTGAAGCAGAAGCCGACAATCAGGTAGCTAATCACGGTCACGAACGTTTGGACCGTGTAAGTCATGGTCTGAAGTTTTCCTCGCCGTGCGTACGATTCCTGTTGAGCCAACCCCGCCATGATGGCGTCGGCACAGGCATCAGACAAAACATAACCAAGTGCCGTGAAGAACATGAGCATGACGTATTTCCCACCTTGTGACGGAGCATCATAGTTAATTCGCGACTCAATCTCAGGAGTATACTCTGAGATATCGATGTCTCGATCAGAAGCTTCAGTGTAATATGGATCACTAATTGGCAAGCATGCCATCACCAGGAGCATTGCTACTGAGATGGTCCACCCGATAACCATATACGGTCGACGTCGGTAGCCGAATATTGGGAAGCAGTCGGACAGGATTCCGAAAAACACTTTGAAACTCGACGGTAGCGACACCAGCGTCGTTGCTGTAGCGACTTGAGATCCGCTACAATTCAGGTACATTTGGAGGAACGGGTAGATCGTGGATGGTAGCACACCGGAGATGAAGCCCACGACTGCATACTGGTACAAAAGGCCGACGTTGGCTCTGCTAGTCACCACCGGTTCACCTCCAGGGCGAAGTGCACCTTGCTCCACGTAATCACTCTGGTCCTGAGTCTTCACACCGACATAGTCCCCTTCTTCGAGGTCCTTTGGGAGCGAACTGGCACTGAGCATTGATAAGCGTACCGCAGCTTCATTTTTCTTGGTTGGGGTCGCCATGCTGGACTTGACCGTTGTGCAGGACTGGGAAAATTGAACAATGAATGCAGCATCGGTTGGTGGTGCACCTTTGTCGAAAAGCTTGATGTGAAGACGGGCAGGTGACACTGACATCACTGAAATTCGATATGCACTCACGTGAGCCAGGCCACATGTACTTCGATGTAGACGAACGATTAGGAACCAAGACAATCTGAAGATAACGCCTCGTGAGAAGGATAGTGCTTGGAGCAGCAGGTTATTGACAGACAGTCAAGGGTGGAGCACATGTCACCATAATAACCATGCCTTGGTGGTTCAAATGGAGACCATGGTCACAGAGCGACGCAACCAGACCGATGAACTGGGTCAAGTGAGCGCGTGCAGGAAGCAACAGACAGCCTATCGACTAAGTGTGGGCGTGTGTGTGAAGCCAATTGCAGTGCAGGTGACACGTGCACAGAGCCAATGACTACACCACCAGCATGACATGATAAGTCGGGCATGTACTGACTGCAAGTGATACCTTCTCACTTCGTGAGGCGTGACTAGCAGTATCACGACGATGACAAATATACGACATCAAGTGGTTGTTGACATTGTTCGGAAATCTGAAAGCGTCAACTTGACCCGACAGTGCGGAGGCGTAGTCCTGACTTCGATCATCAGACACGAGACAGTAACCCTCCTTCGAACCTTCAATACGGTATCGGCAGCTTAACGCATTGTTCCACACCAGGGTAGGCGGGCAAATCCAGATTAAACTCTTCCGCCAGCGACCTGTGATGAACACAAGGATAGGACGAACCATGTCAGAAACAAAGAGCTGCGTGGCGTTGCGTATATGTTTTCTTGTCCTGACTCCGAAAAACTTACTTGGGCACGAAGCGTCCACCAACGAAATGAACTTTATCGGAGCCCGTAAAAAACTTGGCGCAGAGCTTGGGGGCTGTCAGAGAGATCAGCATCTGCGGATCCAAACCAACTCCATCTTCGTTTCCTACGCAATAGTGCAAGCATCAATATCTTCCAAGTCTACCAGAACAAGGCAGACAAAGTTGTACCCTTCTCAACATGCCAACCCGATGGAATATCGATCGAGACGATTGGTGTCTTGCATTTTTGGAGGGTTCTGACGACGTCGTCAAACGGTGGACGGATACTTCCTGAGAAGCTGAACCCGAAAATGCCGTCCAGGATCAAATCGTATGCAGTGTCCACAGCAGAGCTACAAAAGCAGCACATATCGTTAAACGCTCTTGCACAGAAAATTATCCCTCATTCCATACGCGTCTTGGATCTTCTCGATGAATGGGATCTTCAGCTGTTCACACTGTGTCACTAGTCCCTAACAAACCACCCCGTCGAAATATACAATCAACACTTCTACCTCCATTTTCCAATCCATCTACCAAACCTGAAAGAGAGGTTTCGCACTCCGCTTCGGATACAAAATACTCGGTGAGTAGCCAAAATGCTACAATCAACAACTACCCGTCAACATCTCTGCTTTTCTAGTCCACACACAAGTCCATACCACCAAATGACGTGCTGCAACCAACGCATCGCCCCTACACATTTCCCATTTATCAAATCCCGAAAACCTTTAATAAATTCCATCCTCTTCTTACCCGTTGTTACCTGGACCTGCAACCACCAATATGCGGTCGAATCCACTTGTACTCTTCTCCAGGTTTGCAGCGGGGTATTGTTTCCCGATCGCTGCAGCCACACTGAGCCCTGCCAGTTCCATCAACTGGTCGATAGAGAAGCCATACTTGCTGCTCATGAGCTGCTCATCGAGCCGTTGCGCCTCACGCTGTCCCAGATACTATAGTCAACACAATAAACACAATCTCACATCAGAGAGCAGCACGAACGCAGAGAACTTGTTTCCATTACGCGAGTCATCCGGAGCATCTTCAATAGTTAGATACTTATTGCTCGCCAGCTCTTCTGCACTGTAATTGGCTAATATGTCCGTCTAAACTCGCCAATGTGATTGGCTGATATTCCACCGACATAGATCTTTCCCCCTCAGTCTACTATAGTATTGAGCTCATTCCAAGACGAAGATATGTTCCGCAACCAATACGACACGGACGTGACAGTGTGGAGTCCGCAAGGCCACTTGCACCAGATCGACTACGCCATGGAGGCCGTGAAGCAGGGCAGTGCGTGTCTCGGTCTCACGTCCAACAAGTTCGTGGTGCTGTGCGGCATCAAGCGTCAAAGTCTCGAGCTGGCGGAGCACCAGATGAAGGTCTTCAAGATCGACGAGCACATGGGCATCGCCATCTCGGGACTCACAGCTGACGCGCGCACGCTGGCGAGATTCATGCGCACAGAGAGTCTCAACCACAAGTTCGTGTATGGCAGCTCCATCACTGTGGGGCGCTTGGTCTCGGACGTGGCAGACAAGAAGCAGGAGTGCACGCAGTCGTACATCCGTCGTCCCTATGGCGTGGGGCTATTGGTGGCTGGAGTGGACGTGAGTTTCTATTAGAGATAGAAATTAGAGAGAGATCTTAGTGCTGTTTATGTTGTTTTTTCTAGAAAAAAGGAGTCCACTTGTACCAGACGTGCCCGTCCGGCAACTATTACGAGTACAAGGGTATTGCCATTGGTGCGCGGTCGCAGTCGGCACGCACGTATCTGGAAAAGCACTTTGAGAGCTTCCCCAACTGTGAGTAGATTAAGGTGTTGGTGCTGAGAGAGGATACTGATTTTATTTTTTATAGTGGGCAAGGACGAGCTTATTCACCACGCGCTGCAGGGTGCACGTGGATGCCTTCAGGGTGACCAGGAGCTGACAGCTAGCAATGTCACCATCGCCGTTGTCGGCGTGGACCAACCTTTCAAGATCATTGAAGGCGCTGAGCTCCAGCCTTACGTACGGATGTCAAGTATTACTGGTGTAGAGTGGAACTAATGTTGACTTGTTACTACTGGCAGATTGATGCTGTCGAGGTGTCTGATGTGAAGGAAGACGAGGACGGCGATGCTAAGATGGAGGAATAAAGGGAGACAGCAAGTCTTAGCTCAGCTTACGTTGTAAAAGGATGACGAAGATTGCAATGGAATCACTGCCATGACAGTTAGTTGGGCGGATGGATGCTGTACCTCAGTGGATCTCGCACATACCTAGCTCCCATAAAAGCTAGCAAGGAAGTCGCAGCGTTTGCAAGGCAGAGCTAACTTCCAGTTGAGAGAAACACGCAACCAGTTGAAAGACAAGTTGGTGGGCTGTGACAGGCTCGTCCTGATCTGCTAACTTATTTGTGTCATGCGCTTTACTGCTAACGTTGTCCTAAGTCGTTTTGGTGATATTTATAGGGGATAAGGAAAGCATTTGGAAGACTCACTTTCGTTGTTAATCCTGGAGATAATTGAGAGCGACGTTATGGAGGCCAAAGCAGGCGCGGATGATCGATTCTACACACCACGCAGTTCAGCTCGTCGGGGATATTCAAGCACAGGTTCTGAAGACGAACGATTCTTGTCACCTCGCGGGAGCGCTCGGTCTGTTTCGTCCGATGACAACGACTATGTCACACCTCGAGAGACCGCACATACACCTCGCGCAGAGAGCATAAGTGCGGTATCGGTGCCATCGGCCGTAGCATACAAGGATGTAGCTTTCCGCACTAGCAGTAAGCGTTTGCCAGTTGCGAAGCCAGCATACGACTCATTCGACTACAAGCAACACCGTGGAGGAAGCGTTTCGGAAGTGCGTGTTGCAGCTCCTCCTGCTGACGACTACGACCTGTTCTCAGCCGTTCGTCACAACCGTTATGACTCTGTCATCTACATGCTGGATCAAGGTGTGCACGTAAACTCTCGAGATTCGTTCGGTAACACACTGCTGTCCATTGCCTGTCAGAACGGACTCAAGCGCATCGTCAAGCTTGCGTTGCGCAGAGGTGCCAACATCAACAGCCAGAATGTAAGTGTCCTGTGTGGTTGTCGAATTAAACCTTCAACTCATTCGCTGTTCGTACAGAATCGCGGGAATACAGCGCTGCATTTCTGCTTCGCGTATGGCTACGGCGACTCGCTTGGTGCATACCTCATTTCCAAAGGAGCAGATACCACCATAGAGAACGAGGACGGCATTGTCTGCTATTATGGCATCGTACTCGCAAATAGTGCAAGTTTGTGTTAACTTTTTCAAATATCCAAAAGTTACACCATTTCTTCAAATACAATAATCATGTTTACGTCAACTTTTTCAAGTGCAAAAGTCATAGTAACGTCAACTTCTTCAAATATAACAGTAATTCTCAACCGACACAGGGAGGAATTCCTCATGGTTTGTGAGCGGCTAATTGCGTCTCCACGGGGGCGTTCAGACGACCCGATGGATGGTCGAAGCCGCACAGCAAGCGACGACTCTGACCTCGAAGAAGGTATGCGCAAATTCTCACTCGTTGTCTCTGGAACCTCAGTCAATAGCGTTATCGTAGCTGCTCACATTCTCGGTTATTTGCAATTAATTATCGTTGTATTCTTCCAGAAATGATGCGTGTTAACGTGTTTGACTACGAGTGGAGACGACAGATGCACGTGGGCGATCCGGTGGACGCTCAGAATGTTTTTGGTAATTGGTGTCCAGCTAGAGTTCTGCAGATCGCAGATGGGGAAGTGCTGCTGCAGTTTCTCAACATGCACGAGTCGTGGCATCAATGGTTGCAACTGGATTCAGGTCGGTTAGCACAATCAGGCACGAAGGTACTGTGGAAATGACGCGGTGATAGCATTTATTTCCCGAGAGTTAGATTAATGCTGAAGCTTTTTACCTCAGGCACGGAATGACAATATGCCGATTCGTCAGGCACAACAAATTGAAGTGCGTCCTGGTGGAGGCAACAGCAGCTTGTGGAAGCAGGCACTCGCGGTCAGAGCAGCTGGAGGGTCAGTCTTGGTGCGATATCCTGGTCGAGACCAAAAGTTCGATGAGTGGATTCAGTTCACCCCGGCGAAGGTAGCGCCGGCTGGGGAGCACTTGCAACTTCGTGGACGTGGTATGTTGGAGCAGAGAAAGATGGCGGTGGATGCACCGAATGTGACACATCGACGCGTTATTCAAGCTGAAAAACCGAGATTTACGCACTACCGCGACTCGTTGCAGACTACGTTGGGGCTAAGGATCTATGATATCGAAGGGGATGGCAACTGCCTGTTCCGCTCGGTGGCCCACCAGATATATGGTGACGATAGCCACCATGCTCTTGTACGTGCGGCATGCATGGACTATATGGAGAGTGAGAAAGAGTACTTTGAGCCGTACGTTGTGGGTGACATGGCGGCATTCATGCAGTATTTGCGCTACAAGAGGCGCGACGGTGTGTGGGGGGATGACCCAGAGCTCCAGGCATTGTGCGAATTGTATGATCGCCCTGCAGAAGTATTTGCCTATGATCCTCAACAAGGTTTTAGAAAGCTTCGTTGCTTTCATGAAAACGGTGCCCTCTCTCGCAGCAGACCCCCCATTCGGTGTGTTTATCCGGAAACAACTGATTCCATTGTTGGATTAGTATTACCTTAACGTATATTCTATGCTTTGATGTAGATTAAGCTACTATGGAGGAGGCCACTATGATTCTCTTGTGGGACCCGACCATCAAGAAAATTTGATCCGTGAGACTCCAGGTCAATGGGAGCAGCGGCATATCGGATATTCCCATCGCATCAACTCGCGTGAAACACGTAATGCTGCTGCTGGTGTAGAGCAACAACTACAGGCTCAATCGGACCGCGAACGCACCGAAGTGGAGCAGTTGGAACAAGTTCTACTGGTACAGTATTTCATTCGTTGTGTTCATGGTCGCTATGCTAACTCGATTACTGTATCGGCCACTAACACACTAGCAATCTCGAAACGAATTCGACGCTATGGACAGAAGCTTAGAGGACACGTTAAAGCTATCACTTGAAGAGCATGGAGGAGAGGCTTCGCCTGCACAGGCTCACCGCGAGCGCGAAGAGATTGAGGAGGCTACTCGAGAAAGCGAAATGGCAGCAATCCAGGCTGAACTGCTGGCTAAGGCAAAGGCTGAATCAGAAGAAGAGCAGATGAAGACCGCAATTCAAGCATCTTTGGGTGGCCACACTGTTGTGAGCGATGGGGAGTTCGATGCGCAAATGTCTGCAGCAATCCAGGCATCACTAGGGGGTCCTGGAATTAGCGTTCCTGCGGTAAATGGAGTTGATGACTACAACGAGCAGTTGCGTCGGGCGATGGAGCTTTCAGTTCAAGACTACGCACCGCCGCAGGAGTTTGGACTGTACGGAGATGAGTCTACTAACACAGATGAAATGGATGAACTCCAGCGTGCCATCCAAGCCTCATTAGAGCGATCCTGAATTCAAAAGTAACATGCAGTTTTGACCAGAGGAAGGTGCACGACGGACACTGCACAGAGTACAAGTACTCTATTCAACTCAATACGAGGTAGTACGACGCACTGCTCATCACTAGTGTCACGAAACAACGTATTCTTCCTAGCAGCTTCTTGATTCGACTCGTGTTCCCAAGAGCTCTATGACTGTCTTAACTAGCAATCTGTGTTTCATATTCCCATCACAGATTGGCTTCGACGTACTCGGCGATGCGCTGTTCCATGTAAACTCGGTCTTCTAGATGGCGTGGTGAGTGGCGTTCGCCCGGGAAGAGCAGCAGATCGTAGTGCTTTCGTGAATTGATTAGCTCAGTGATAAGTCGAGCAGTGTGGCGAAAATGCACATTCTCGTCAATCAATCCATGGATAAGCAGTAGTTTTTGTCCGTTCCGCATGTTGTCAACAGCTTCCATGACTGATCCTTCTCGGTAACCCGTCGGGTTTAGCTGCGGTGTTGACATGTAGCGCTCCGTGTAGCAAGTATCATATCCGTCCCAGCTAGTAACAGGGGCACCAGCAATTGCAAGCTTAAAGGTCTCAGGCGCCTTCATTAGGCTAATTGCTGACATATACCCACCATAGCTCCAACCGTAAATTCCCACGCGTCCTTCGATCGTGATACCTTCGTTCACAAGTTTGCGGACGCCATCCTGCTGGTCGAGAATTTCTACAGTGCCCATACAGTGCTTGATTGCACCCTCGAAAGTCGATCCGCGACGGAAGCTACCACGGTTGTCCACCTTTAGGACAGCATAACCCATATTACGGAACCGCTGCGCCCGCATATCAACGGTCATTGTCCACATGCGAGCGACACGCTGCACATGAGGTCCGCCATAAACACTCACCATTGTTGGGTACGGTCCTTCGCCATGAATCTTTGGATTGGGTAAATACACTGCACCGTAAAGTGTCTCCTTACCGTCGCGCGTCGGGATCGAAATAATCTTTGGCACACACAGCTTGTCTTGAGCCTGTAGAATTGACACGCGCAGGTCCTCTTGCTCAGTAGTCAGGGGGTACGCCGAGTCCTGAATTCCCTGAAAAATTGCAGCAAGCTCAGCAGACACTGATACTGCTGGTTCTGCTGCCGAACAAGGGTCTGCAGGTTCAACCGGTTTCACAGCAGCAATCTGAGCCTCTGAGGGAACAGTGCACACCAGTGCACGAGGAGGTGTCGTTGTGTTACTGTACACATCGACGAACATGTGACAACTGCTATCCATGACGATGCTGTGCATACCTTCGGCGCCAGTAAGTCTTGTGGGAGGAAGTGGCGGTTCGCTGGTTGGAAAGAGCGACGTCACGTAGAGATGACGCTCTAATGGTGAGTCAGCAGTACCACAAAAGTAAACACGACCCTGCGCCAAGTCGATTCCTTCAACAGATTCTACACTCCACTTGCCACTCGTCACTGCACCAAGCAGACGAGCTCTCGGTGCTCCAGTAGTGTATTCATACAAATACAAATGCATGAATCCACTTCGTTCAGATGGCCACAAGAATCGAAACGTGTTCTTGTTCTCAGCTTCAATATTCCGGAACAAATAATTCGCATTTAGCCACACTTCGTTCGTCTCCTGAATCAGCGTCGTCGCCTGTCCCGTTTGAACATCAAAGTGGAGGAACGTCACTTCAGTCTGCAGTCGATTCAGTCTCTGCACTCCCAGTGACTGGTCCGGCAGCCAATTCACTCTGGAAATGTAAAAGTCCATATCTTGATTCACCGCTGCAAAGTCCATCCACACTGGCGTAGGAATATCATGTCCTTCCTGTGGCAACTTAATAATTCCCAGTCGTCGCTTGGGGTTGGCAGCACCTGCGAAAGGATAGCGATGGTCTTCCTGCGCCGCATCTCCAGTTGGTTCAGCACTACCCGAGTGCATGATCCTAAATTGAGGGATGTGACCTTCATCGATCTCCTCGAATGCAAGTCTCGAGCTGTCAGGCGACCACCAGAATCCTCGGAAACGACTGAGTTCCTCCTGTGTGAGGAAACAGGCCAATCCATTGGATTTACCATCGACGCCTCTAGCTCCTTGAGTCACTTGAACTGCCTGTTGACCTCCCTCCTTCACGTGGCTAGGGATCACATAGATCTCTTTATCCTGCACAAAGGCCACGTATCTCCCATCAGGGGAAAATTGTGGGTCAATTGCACCCCCTGCAGCTCCAGTGGAAGTTTTATCAAAGAGCAACTTCAGCTCTGCCCCTGGCTGTTCTTGAATGTATAAATCACCTTGCAGAGGGTACAACAAACGTTGAGAGTGAGGCGACGGATTCCACGCGTAGGACGTGATCCCGACTCCCATTTGGCGCTGACGTTCGCGTCGTAGCTTCTCCTCGAGGCTCAGATTGCCCTCTGTGTTGCCTTGATTAGGTGGGGCTGCTAGTAGCGACACACGACGAGAGGCCACGTCCAGCGCGTAGAGTTGGCGCGAGAGGCCGCTCTGAGCCCCTGGAGCGTGCAGGAAGGCCACGATGCGGCCATCAGGACTGAAGCTCACGTTGGCGGGCATGCTGAGGCCTGGTGCGGGCATCTTGGCCACGTCCTCGAACGCGATGAGCTCGCGCGCGGCCATCAGCAATGAGAGGGAGGATTGGAAATTGACCTGGACGGGATTGAATGCGAATTTGGATATGATTCGGATTTGCAAGGGAGGGAACGCAGTATAGTGAAACCAAGACAACAGTTCATCTGTGCAACTTGATGAAAGCCTGCGTTGAATGGCATTACCTCGGATAGAACATTTATGACGATAAAGATATATCCAGGAACGATATTTACCTACAAGTAAACTTGATAAACGAATATCCCGACGTGAAGTGATAGACATCGTATTTAGAGGGGTTATCAGATTATCAGATCTTTGTCTTCAGATCTTCGTCTTCAACCTTGTCAATATTCTCAATGCTGGGGCGGTCGAACTGCGCTAGAACGGCATCTAGTTCCCCTGTAAAAGCCTACGATGGACGTCACAGAGCACGATTAAACAACTTCTGTAACTTGTAATGGTGGGTGCCTACCTGGACGTCGATAATATTCATGTCTGCATGGAAAATACCCAATAAGCAATTGTTTGGTGTCGAAACAACAATTCCGCTTACCAAGTGCACTGTCAGCCCCCTGTAGTTCCTGCAACAGTGCGTCTTGTCGTTGTTTTACGTCGAGTTGGAAGAGCTCGCTGCGTAGTCGAGAAAGTGCCAATCCTTCTGAATCCGTGCTTCCCTGTAGAGCTTGGTCAACTCGAGCAGCTTCGGATTCATCCAATGAAGTCTTAAACAAACTGCACTCGAGCTGATACGCCTCGGCTTCTTTTCGGAGCTCAAGTGTCTGTGCTTCTCGATCCTTGTACTGCTGTTGTATCTTGAGCTAGAGCATAGTGTCAGACGCAATTACAAATAAGTGCGAGTCACTGCTTGTACCTCAAGTTGCAATTCTAGAGGATCTTCCCATGGAATGAGTTCTTCTGGTGTATCAATGGTAAGTGGTTGGAACTGTTGATGGGCTTCCTGTAATCGTGAATACAACCAAATGAGCACTAAGAATAAAATCAAGGATGATACACGACATACCAAACTATGCAAGGCTTCCTGGGTTGCCAACTCGTGGGCTTCTTTCCACGCTCTCAAATCGTCAATAGCTTTGTTCATCTGTTAAACGAGTACAATTATGATCATGGACGCGTAGGATATCGTCTAGTTCTGCGCACCTCTTCAAGTGTGTTGTCCGCCATCGAGCTCTCAAAATCTAGTGCCTCTACTGCATTCTCGAGATCTCTGTCATCATCGTCGTCGATTAGCGTTCTGCTTCCTGTTGTTCTCGAGTTATTGACACCCTCCACCAAAACATCACTTTCAGGGCTATCTTCTCGGTTATCAGATTCCAATGGCTTTAACATCTCGTCATCTCTGGAGTTGATTTGATTTTGGTCATTGTTATCACCTTCACCTCTAGGTATTAACTTGCTGTTGGGAGATTTTCCATTGTTAATGAGTGGAGTAAGCGAAGCCTTCACTGAAGCACTGATAGGACTGATAAGTGGTGGTACGTTTCGAGGGTATCGGCGATTTTGAGAAGGGAACAATTTGCGCTTCAACGAAGCAAATTTACTGGTAACAGGAGCTGGAGCAGGCTTGACCATATTTTCTTCATTGTTGCTAGGATTTCTCCATGAAGAATTGTCCTCAGTTCGATTGTCTTGCTCCTTCTTCTCACTATCCAAAGTCTTCTCATCCGCTCCAGATCGAAACAACATCTACACATTCATTAGTCCACTAACAAACGAAAAAGTGATTCCACCGAGCTCACCCGAATCAACCTCCTCCCTTGCCGTGTTGTCTGGGATTCCGGCGCATGTGGATCAACTCCTTGGTTCATTTACGCTCAAATAGAGAACCAACAACCACGTTGGCATATTATTATCCGCATCAACTATTTGCAGCTCGTTCGAGCTCAACCGTCCAGCGATCGGAGCGTCCGCTCGTTCAAAGATCGCCTCTCACCAGACGCGAACGGCTCTTCAGGCGCAAGATCGCGCGTTTCGTAGCAGGATCGCTGCGCAAGTAGTGGCATTTGGCAAACTGTCAGGCCAAGAGCAGATCGATAGCAGCTGTAGACGACTGAGCGACAATGGGCAGGCGCAAGATGCTGCTGGCTACCGGGTTGGTGCTGCTAGCGACGGTTCTATTGAGTATTCCGACATCAGCCGAGTGTCCGAACGGTTGTTCTGGTAACGGAGCCTGTATGGCCAAGGATATGTGCAACTGCTACAAGAATTACCAAGGCAACGACTGCTTGGACCGTACGTGTCAATATGGCTACGCCCATACCGACACGCCCAAGGGCGACATCAACATGGACCAGCTGCGAAAAACTCCGTTCTGGATTCTCACCGATTCGCAGCAAGACCCTGCAGGAACGTACGAGTACTTTAATCCGGATGCTGCGACGAACGAGGCTCATTTCTACATGGAGTGCTCCAATAAAGGACTGTGTGATCGTTCATTAGGAACGTGTACGTGCTTTGATGGGTTTGAAGGTGGTGCATGTCAGCGATCTGCGTGTCCTAGTAAGTGCAGTGGTCGCGGAACATGTGAAAGCATCCAAGAGTTGGGACTCAAGGCACCGGGAACCCTAGTTGGATACCCGAAAAGCAAGACCGCTATCACGTATGACCTCTGGGATAGCCGGATTACCTACGGTTGTCGATGTGACCCATGGTACCATGGTGCTGACTGTTCACTACAGACTTGCAAGGTTGGTGTGGATCCGATGTTTTTGTCTGTTGGGACGGCGACCTATGAAACGTTCGCACTGCATGTGTATTCGACTGGCACTTGGACGGCCGATACAGCAGGCAGTGCACCTCTGAATTACGTGAGACTTCGACTCTTCGACTACCACGGAGAGTCTTACATAACTAATGTTATTCCCATTCTAGATGACAGTGTCACTGGCGCAAAAGCAACTAATGCTGCTGCTGTGGCCACTGCTATCACAAGTATTCCAAACCAGACCTTCCGCGATGTACTTTGTGAGCAAATTGGCCAAACGAATGGTGACCTAGACGGCTACCAAACGTCTCGTCCGACGAGCAAAGGACTGTCAGTTATTTGCCAATTCATTGAAAACCCTGGCAGGCTGCGCAAACCTGAGGTGGTGGCCTATGGCTTTAACGGCATCACTGATCCAACTCAGATGGCGTACACGGTAGTTACGATGGAAAAAGGCACCGACAATGAGTGGTTTACCCAGGATTCTGGCATCGTTGTGACATCGATTGAAACTACCAACTATGTTGGTCTCACCGTGACCCAGCAAGGAAGTGCAACCTCGGAACCTGTCACTCTTTTCAAGCTTGGTCCCTATGTAGTTGTGGGGAAACTGACGACGGCCACCTTAGTCACGCTTACATACCCAATCAAGCACACAATTGGGTCCAAAACAACTCGCTTTGATGCTGTGAAAGCTGCTAGTAACAATGGTGGAATTGTGGTTGCAGAGTACGTAGTTGATGCTGCAGTGGCAGTCAGTGCTACTGCAATTGTTGTAACGTCGGATCCAGCGCCTGCAGCGGGAGATCTCTTCTTCTTTGAGAACCAATTTTACACCTACGTGTCTGTTGTCAGAACGGGAGCCGGCACTACCCCTTCGCCTTACAAGTGGACCATCACATTGAACAGACCATTCCTCGGGAACTCGTTGGACGGTACTGCCAACACAGTTCTTTTAATCTACAAAGTCACCCCACCGGTGGCAGCTCTCCAGTACAACTACGTCTCGGAATGCTCCGGCCGTGGTCTGTGCACCACCGACACAGGCGTCTGCGCTTGCTTCAAGGGCTACACCAACGACAATTGTGACACGCAGAACATCCTCGCATTGTAGACGTCGATCGGGCGTTCGGACAGGTAAGGAAGGGAACAACAACAAAATAAAAACGAGGTTGTTTGGGCGGCTACCAAGCTGACAAAACATATATCATTGGAGATGTGTCAACGGCAATTGCTCACTGCTCTCGCCTCAATTTCTTTTATGTGGTATGGTTGAGCACTACTAGTGGTTTACAAACCACTAATGCAGAACTCGTTGTTGTGAGCCAATACGTGCGAGTCGAGTCGGATGTCGTGCAGCTTGAGTGAGCCGGTGTTGACCCTGGGGTGCAACTTGAGTCCAGGCGGTAAGTTGACCTCATAGGCATGAATATGTACTTTGCGCACACAGATTCAGGGCCTGCGTTTCATTAGATCTCACAAGTTATGATGGCTTTGAAAAAGAAGCATTCAACTGCGAGTGATCATCTTCGAGCAGTGTATGTGATTGATGATACTTATTGCAGAAGAGCTAGTGCAAATACTGTAAAGCTTCCAGCCCAATGTGCCAGTGTCATGTACTTCTAATGAAGCGCAACGCATCGGGTAAAATCACGAATGCAATTCTGAGTGACCCGAAAAAAAATACTGCAAAATCAACTAGCGTGACTGTAATAACCATGTTGGTCTTGGAGAAATTTGATAATTGCTTGCACTTGAGCTTCATGTCTCCGTTGTTGAGATGTAAGAACCAACAAAAAGTAGAGAAGAAGAGTTAAGAAATACTGAAAGATTCTTACTCGTTGTTGATGAGACGAATCAGCAGCTCGCATGTCAACGACTGCTTCAACATACTATGATACCCCAACACAATCAAATGGGCAATACATGCTTCATGAATGTTCTCCTTCAATGTCTAGCGGCCACTCCAATACTCACAACTTAAATCACCAACGGGAAGCTTCATCAAGTGGCACTACTCAAGCGCAGCTCAATCTGACGATACAAAACCCAATCTACGCTGTCCCAGCCACAAAATTGGTTCAAAACATTACACTAAATAAAAGTTATCGATGGGATGCCGACGATAGCGTTGTGATACTATTGCATTAAGACGAACTATCCCTTCTTGACACCAAAACATCTTTATTCTGAGTCTTATTCCGCCTTTCGGCTGTCGAAATGGCTACACCATCTGATTTCCATACACTTTCTAAATACAACCCACGTGAACCCGTTTTCTGGTACACGTTCACTCCATTTTAAGTGTCGCATTCATTTCGAGAATGGGGACCAAGTGCGAAGGCCTCGTGCGGATTCGAGAGCGAGTTGTCTTCCGTGCGTCCTCCATCCATGATACAGTGGACAGTGCGTCCAGTGGACACTTGCGCTCCGCTGGACGTCTGAGCGACGATGTATGGTACTTTTGCGTCTCCCGAGCTCCTCTCGCGTCTCTCGAGTGGTTCACAGTGGACGCAGGGACTGAAAGCAGCGAGGACGAGGACGCGTCGCCGTCCACAAGCTCAGACGCCGTTTTATTAGCCAATACCATCGTCTCAAGCGTCGAAGCGCTGGACGGAGAGAACGTCAAGCTCCCAGATGAAGACAATGAGGACCCAAGAGTGTTTGTGACCATTATGGATGACCAAGAACGGACACGACTCGAGAACGTCTCATTTTACGTGGAGGATGAGCTATCAGGGGTTGCACTGTTAATTGAGACTGAGTCAGAGACACAGAGAGATCAGTGGGTGATGTTTCTAGGGGAATTACTGAAAAAAGCGACTTTGAAACAGGAAAATGACGATATTCAGGATGGCCGAGAAGATGTGGTGGAAGATTTAGAGTTGATGAACTTTTCAGAATCCAGGTCGTCAATTTCGATGCGTTCGCTGTTGCATCAAGGTAAATCGGAGAATTTAATGGAAGAAGGAGATCCGTTTGGATTGTTGTCGCTGACAACGTCGGCGTTGAGTTCCATGAACCCGACGGATGAACTGTCAGTCAGGACGAATAACGCAGCGCCAGGGATGTTTGCTATGGATCACTTTGAATTGGCAGAGGGAAATGGACATGAAGAAATCGAAGACACAGGAGACAGTGAGGCGAGTGTGGCTAATACGGACGCGGACTATGTGGCGGATACTACAGTTGATCCGTCTTTATTGCTGTCTTCTGGTCGAGGACAGATGATAGAAACTCGTGAACGTTCGAACAGCAATGTTACTGACCCTCTCAGCTCCAGTATGATCCGAGAACCGGCTAAAAGTAACCGGAGTCGACGACATAGTTTGGGTGCTGTCTTCGGTTCAACCCCGAAACCAGTAGATGGCTGTCTGCGCTGCAGTAAGAAATTTGGGCGGCTTATTCATACGCCCAAGATTTGTGCGTCCTGCTCGAATCAATTCTGTCGTGATCACTGCAACCAGTGGACAGCGCTTACAACTCCCGAGACTATCCAGCTGTTTGCTCGTAATATAGTGGGATCCGAAGTTGGGGCAAGAGCAGCCCCTGCAGCTGAGTTGAAGCGTGTGTGCATGGATTGCCTTGTGCGGCAGCAGCTACTAGCCTCTCTACAAGAAGCTGGTGTGTATTATGCATCTGCAGTTGACGAAGCGGGGGGATTATCGCGACTTGTACGTTGGAAATATTTTGATCAAGGTCCAAAGCATGAGATTGAAACTCACATCCGTGCTCGAAGTTTGGGTCCTTTGAGTCTCCTTTCGGCCATGTTTAAGTATCGACAACAACCGTTTATGTTTGTGGTGGTGCTTGCGCAGCTGATTCACAATGTGGAGAACTGCATAGATACAATGGACTTCTACTGGCCACAGTTCTTACAGTGGGGTTTTGTAAATCTTCCAGATGCATCACCTAGTGTTCGTGCCTTTTATCTCTTTTTCCTGGCTGCCACTGCTCGTCGTAGCGTGCATCTCGCGGTCAAGGCAACATGGGAATGCATTGCCGCTCACTGGGACGCAATGGCAGGAGGACTTTACAAGCGTGGCAATGGTATCGTTGTGATGCTATTCTTTGTCACGAACGTCAACTTTGGAGAGCCTCGAAGTGTACTGCCACAACTACTGTTCCCACAAGCACCACTACACCAGCGTGAATCATTTGAAAAGCTGCTTGAACAATTATATGAATACGTCCGCCGGGCATACGCTGCTTCGCAGCGTGAGGCTCCCTTCTTTGAGTGGCTTCTAGCGCGCAGTAAGGAGGAGATCATTGCTAGCTCTCGTAATGTTCAAAAGCAACTCCGTGTAGGAGATGGGTTTTTAGACCCGTTTCCAGCTGATTATCATGAAGAAGCACAACTCATGATTCTGGAACGTCGGAGATCGGGGACTCAACATCTCGTGGAAACCAAACAGCGAATGTGGAACAAACCTGCTCAGCACATTTTCAGTGACGAAGTGCGGCTCGTGCGCTTCCTTGTGGACCTATGTACGTATTTGAAAGAAAATATATCCGAGCCTTCGCTGCGAAAGAAGCAGCTCCCAGCGTTGTTGCAGGAAATGCTGCGTGGGAAGCACATTCGACCCGAAGCCGCATTACCACTGTCGGGGGTCATGGCTCGTCCACACCGCGTGGTCAACGTGCTCACTGACGAAGGAACAGTCTTCTCCACCAAGGCTCGTGCACCAACCTTAGTTTTCTTTGAGATTATTTCTTCATCACTAGAATGTGAGGGTGCGTCTCGTGGCCGTGATGTCGGAGTCAATCACGATAGTGACGTTGATGCATTAGTGGATGCTGCTGTCGATATGAAGAACGAAAGGGATGGTCTCTTGGAACCTGAGCAGCAGGAAATTCTCAACTACCTCGATGGAGAAGTCGTTGGGACCTACGTAGCCGACTTAGTTCCAGCTTGTCGGAGCTCATCTCAAGCATCTTTACGGACTTCGATTTCAGAAGATCTAGATGGACTAAATCAGGTACTGCCCGCTGGCTGTACACCACTTAGTGAAAAGGCAGATACTGGTGCTTTCTCTGACGATGAAAGTGAGGGTTTCGGTATTGACGAGATTGGTGAAGATGGTACCGACACGAGTGGCAGTTTGGACTCAGCAAATTCGTTGCAAATTTCTAAATGCCCGTTTTTCGGAGAACGCTTTAGTGATACGCAAAGGCGGATTCGTGAAGAAAGCACGTTTTCACGCTTTGATGGCTGGGCATTGGTTCCGGTGATTGCCAAGAGTTTTGACGATATGCGCCAAGAGGTCTTCGTGTTACAAGGGCTGAAGTTGTTTCAGCTCATCTTCCGCAAGCATGGACTTAACCTCTGGATGCGTTATTATAGCATTGTGTGTGCAGGCCAGGATTGTGGATTGTTGGAGGTGATCACGGATGCACAGTCGCTGGATGGTCTCAAGAAGAAGGGTAAGAAAATCAGTGGTGTTGGCACCTCACTACCCAAAATCTTCGAGCGGGCATGTGGTCGAGATCCCGTCACGGGCGAGCACGATTCTGTACGGCTAGAGAGAGCCCGTGCAAATTTTATCACGAGTATGGCTGCCTATAGTTTATTTTCCTATATCTTTCTGGTGAAGGATCGACACAACGGCAACATCATGTTGGACACGGAAGGTCACGTTGTGCACATTGACTTTGGTTTCGTTCTGGGCATTGCACCTGGTAACACTTTCAGTCTCGAGACGGCACCATTCAAGCTCACTCCAGAAATGGTGGAGATCATGGGTGCTGAGGGATTTGATCGCTACCGGCAGCTCGTGGCTCAAGGTTTACTTGCTCTGCATTTGGAAGCTCCACAGCTGTTGTCATTAGTGTACTTGTCATCCAAAGATTCGTGTTTCCCATGCTTCAAGGGTCAATCTCGTGCGCGCATTGTTCGACGACTATGCCGCCGCCTGTGTATGGGTTGGGGTGTACAAGATGTCGAGCGAACTGCAGCTCGCATCGTGGACAAAAGTCATGGACACCGCGGCACACGGCAGTACGACTGGTTTCAGAAGATTTCGAATGGCATTTTACCCTAGAGAAAGCGAGGTTCTTTGTCATTGAGCCTCATGTCAATCACCAATATTTCCAACAGAAGAAGATGATTGGAGTTCTTGCAACGTATGTCGATAGTGAGTGGCTGGTATCTTCTGCCGATTATCGTTGTTGAAGGCCTTATTGGTACGTCGTTGGTGCCTCCTTCGGTCGAAATCCGTACAATGTGAGATGAGATGGCGATATGTCCTCGTCTCTTACCAGTCTGCCAAGTTGAAGACTTGACGCGTCAATGCGTAGATCTTTACTATGAATAATAATGATCCGAGACAGGAAAACTTGTATAAAAGGACAGGAATGTATAAAGCTATCTAGGTTAGATTTTATTGATGTGGTGACGACATCTTCTTGAAGTTGCGCGCTCAATAACTGTTCTGCTCAACGACGTCGCTTCTTGGAATGGGATTTCTTCGAGTCGTGGTCGCGACATTGGCGATGACGGTGCTTGCGATCTTTCTCTTTCCTGTCCTTATGTTTCTTCTTCGACGAGCTCTTCCGCTTCCTGTCCCTTTTTGATGATGAGCGTTCCTCGCTGTCAGAGCGTCGTCGATGTTTACGTTTCACACGTTCAGAACTAACACTCGAGCTGCGTCTACGTTTCTTCGTCTCACGTGAGCGACCCCGTCCATGACTAGAGCTGCGGCTTCTAGATGGCGATCTCTCTCGACGACGTCCAGCACTGCGGCTCCGACTCTTAGACCTGCCTCGACGTTGTTTTCTCGCTTCACTCGGACTACGGCTGCGGCTTCTATTGCGACGTATTGACGACGCCTTCTTCTCCTTCGTCTCATTTTCACTTCCATCTTCATCCTCGTCACTTGAAGAATCCTGCACGACAACATGATTAATTTTTAGGTACAATTACCAACCCACGTCAATGTGACGCTCACCGAGGACGAAGACGAGTCCGAGTCCGACGATTCTACGCGCTTCTCGTCACCTCCCAAATGATTCCGACACTGGAAAGTCAAGTGCCCCACCATGCCGCACTGCAATAAAGCGACAAAATTACATTACGCCGTCGTTCGCACAATATTCACCAAAACCCACCTTCTTGCAGGCACCGCGAACATCGTTCTGCAAATTTCAAGAGACACCAAATAAGTTACTACCCCTACCCTCACTAAAAATCACATTACAAACCGATTTATTGGACAGTTTCGCGAGTGCCATGAGGCCCTTGGCCTGCTCGTACGAGGTCTCGGACGTCTCCTTCTTCTCGCCCTCAGCTGCATACGGGTCATAGCCGATAGTGTCCTTCCAGATGCCCGTCATCTTGAGCGCCGCGCTGCTGTGCATGCGGTTATTGTGCGGCATGCGCACACGTCCTGCAGTCGCCGGCATTCTTGTCTTTCGCCCTAAAACTCACAATGAAAATGTTTCTTTTCAGAAACATTCTGAAAAGAAAAAAGTATGCGAAAATTCTCACTCGCAAGATTCTTGCCATACTTTATCCAAGTCAAAGACAGGCGCTGTTCGAGACAAAAAAAATCACTCGTTCAGAGTCGAATAAGAAGCCTGGACGCCACGCCAGCAATAGCCGATGGCCCCCACTGCCTCGATCGCGTCGCCGGAGATGACCCAGAGCGACGACCACGGGGCCTCCATGCAGCCACCTGCTCCTGCTTCGCCCGTCGCCATCGTGCCGCGCGAAGAGCCGTCGCCTCCGCCGCGGCGTCACCGCTTGTCTCTGCCTCGCCAAATGCAAGAATGCACCATGCAGCGCATCCTCGTGACGGGCGGCGCTGGTTTCATCGGCATTCATCTGTGCAGCAAGCTGCTGGAGCAAGGCCACGAGGTTATCTGCCTTGATAACCTCTTCACTAGCCAACGTGCCAATGTGTTGGAGCTGCAGACGCGTTACCCGAACTTTGAGTTCGTGCGTCACGACGTCACAGAGCCTTATGCCTGTGAAGTGGATCAAATCTACAATCTGGCGTGTCCTGCTTCACCCGTGCACTACCAGTACAATCCAATTAAGACAACGAAAGTGTCGTTCATGGGTGCAATGAATGTTCTTGGATTAGCGAAGCGAGTCAAAGCTCGTGTGTTCCAAGCTTCGACTAGTGAAGTTTATGGCGATCCTGAGGTTTCTCCGCAGGTGGAGTCGTATCTAGGGAATGTAGACTGCACAGGTGTAAGAGCGTGCTACGATGAAGGCAAACGCGTGGCTGAGACGCTGTTTTTCGAGTACCACCGCACATTGAATGTGGATATTCGCGTGGCTCGCATTTTCAACACTTACGGACCGGGAATGCACCCGTACGATGGACGTGTCGTAAGCAATTTCATCATGCAGGCACTGCAGGGTGAGGATATCACGATCTACGGCACGGGCAGTCAAACTCGCTCGTTTTGCTTTGTAGACGACCTTGTAGAAGCAATTGTACGATTCATGGATTGCAAGACCTGTGTCGGTCCTATGAACCTGGGCAACCCGCACGAAATGACCATTCGCGAACTTGCCGAGATGGTTATCCGCCTCACAAATTCTCGAAGCCGTTTGGTGTTCCGGGATCTACCCAACAACGACCCCAAGCTACGAAAACCTGATATCACCCTTGCCAAGTACGTTGCACTCGTTTAAGGTTTATTGGTGTTGCTATTACTGATGTTGTTTGCACTCTTTTCATTGTGACAGAACGCATTTGGATTGGAATCCTCACGTTTGCATCGAAGAAGGGCTCATGCGCACTATCGCATATTTCCGAGACTTGGACTTATCCAAGTACAAGCGACCTACAAACAACACAGCGCATCGAAAGAGCGAGATGGCGAACCTGGCTAAAGCTGCCTGTCAAAACTAGAATCGCCACCTTTGGTCCTGGGGTTTCAGCGACACACGCTTGCCGGTAGGAACCAAGAAAAACTAGGGCCTAAATTGCACATGCAAACTACACGTCCAAGTACGTACATACACCAACATGTTTGACATTTTCGTGAGCTTCTTTTACAAGTATTAAATTATTTGGGTGATGAGTCCGCTATCGATCATGAGCGAAGGTTATGCAGTTCAGGATGGAAAGTATACATAAGCCACGAAGAGAACAATTTTTAGTTGTCATTAATCGTGATGGACGAAGGGTGGGCATCACCAAGCTAGTCGTGAAGAAGCTTAGGATCTGATGGGCATACACCCCACGTATCCACCTTGCACTGCATCACTACGAGGATTTAGAAGCAGGAAGGGCACCTGCAACTCCATTATCGTCATTGTCGAACTCACCATTGGCCTCCCGTTCGGCCTTTTCCAAGCGAGCACGTTCCTCGCGAATCTTGGCTACACCACCTCCCTGACCAAGCTTTGCACCAGGGAACTTGACAATCACGACACTCATATTGTCACGGCTGCAAAAGCACAAATTAGGCAAGAGCACAAAGCACATAACGACAATGCACCTACCTTCCCGCACGAAGGCAGTTGTCCAGGATTTCTTCCGCTATTAACTTCAAGTCAGTCTCGCCGTTGTTCATGAGCTGACGGATGTAAGCACAGAGTTCATCGTTGCTCATGACGTCCCAGATTCCATCACAAGCCAACACGAGGAACTCCTCGGTCTTGTCGATCTTCTGTACTTCAATATCCGGTTCAGCCGACACCTGCTGCTGCTCAGCAGGCAAGTCTGCACGAGCCTTATAGGAAAAATCTCCCAATGCACGTGAGACTGCCAGATCTCCGTTCACCCGATTGCTGCGCACCAATCCACCTGCATCTTGAATGCGTTTGCGTTCTCCCGCCTGCAACAATTACACTGAATTAGCAAGTTTCGCAAAAAGATCCCTATCATCTCCAGTCCTACGTTAATGGGTTTGTGGTCAAATGACATTTCCACTGTGCGGCCATCCTTGGCCATGACGCTACGCGAGTCGCCCGAGTTAGCCACAATAATGTGTGTAGGCGTCACAAGCGCCGCAATAGCAGTGCAGCCGCTCTGGTCCGAGCCATAGTTCTTGTCGAAAGTCTCGCGGATGTTCTGGTCCAAGTTCATGAAAGCGTCGCGCATGGCTTTGCCGATCTTGTCGGGATCGGCGCCTTCCGCTTTGCCGCCCGGGAACACGTCAGTCTTCATGACAGTGACGAGTTGTTGCGTGATTCGTTCAGCCGCCAAGTCTGCGGCCAGACGCCCGCCGTGACCGTCAAATACTGCGAAGAGTGAGCAGCCCTGGGGGAGGCCATCCGGGTTGATCTGCGCCACGTGCGCGTCCTCCATGCCCGTGCGCCAGCCCTGCATCGTGGCCAGACCAAACGACAGGCCGTTGCCCTCGCCGCCTTCCGTATCCTTCTCGGTGATTGGCGTGGCTAGGAAGTTGCCCATGATCGCGCTCGACTCGCTTGACTCTTTGTGTTCGTTACCACGTCGCCTCAAAAGATGATCCGGATTTTCTACACTTGAGTTGAGTATGGAGGAGTTTGGTGTAACCTTCAATCTAATAACCTCCAGAATTATATTAGTGAGGACGTCGTTTTCTATCACTTTTACCCTTTTGTTCCGAATACTTTCAATATTGCATTTATATCAGGAGCCTTGTTATTGAAGCAAATTACTGTACATTGATGAGTAGATCCATGGGTTGCCTAACCGGCTTCAATGGGAATGTAGCCATCTTCTGACAGCCAAGAGAAAAATCATGTCGTGTTCATTACCAGAGTCTAGTGCGATCGGATGGCGAAGTACAGCAGCACAAATACCACCACCACGAACATGATGAGATAGAGCATATGTTTGCTGCCACCCTGCTCCATCATGACGCCGAGTCTCTTCATCGTACCACCCAGTAGGCCCTCCGTGTTGTCAAATTCCTTACCCTGTGCAAAACAAAACACAGCAACCAAGTCACTGTACTGCAGCTATCTCCCGTCAAGCGACAGCAAGAGCAAGAGCGCACCATGCTATCCAAGAAGCGGTTCTGATCCACGACTTCCGCATGAATATTACCCGACAGCTATAATATTATAAACCAACAATGACAAGATCAATAAACACACAGCGATAGAAACCCTCCAAGCAGCCACAAGACGAGAAAGTTTTCACTGACCTGTTTCAACTGCGTGATCTGCAGCGACAAGTGGCTGATCTGCTCATCATTCTGCTCCTCCAGCAATCGCTTGGCTTGTTCGCCATTGTCAACGTTGCCTCCATGCTGCAGCAGTCGCATAATACATGATACTTGTTAGTGTTCCGTGTTCGGACTATCAGATCCAATGCAGGGCTGTTGTGACGCTACCTGCGATCGCGAGGAAGCCCCCGAGAAGAGGGATTCTCGTGCGGTAGATCGGCCGTTCGCCATTCGGTTGTACATGAACCCGTGCGCGTGCTCTGTCCTGCAGATATCGTGACGTGGAGCTGCACTTAGACTTGAGGACTTGGCGCAAAGTTGTTGGACAAAAATAGATTCTTTTTGGCTAATCAGCGTGGTCCATTTGCAGGTGTGCACCACACCAAAACAACTTCAACATACTGTATAGTGCATACTCTCTTCGTCCATAGATCGATTTATAGGCAGCGATGGTGAGCAAAACGATAGTGTGTGCTGTATCTCGACGTTCGCGCTTATCATCGAGACCACTTCAACGGAGGATAAGTTTTAAAGGGAATGACTGATAAAGGACACGGCGCATCGCTTCATTAGTTCTGCTTACTTGCTTTTGCTGCAGAATGACAACACTACACTTTCAACACTTGAGAAACACACTTATGGCATCGAGTCGTCCGGGCGCTTGATGATCACCGTCTTGTGCTCCAGGTAGTTGCGAAGACCCAGTTCACCATTCTCACGGCCAATACCCGAGTCCTTGAAGCCACCGAACGGGGTGTTGGCGTCGAACACGTCGTAGCAGTTCACATACACTGTTCCCGTGCGGATGCCGTTAGAAATCTTGATGGCATTGTCAATGTTCTTGGTCACGACACCAGCACCCAGACCGTAGACAGAGTCGTTGGCACGCTTAATGACCTCGTCGATGGTCTTGAACTTGAGGATGGACATGACGGGACCGAAGATCTCCTCGCGAGCAATAGTCATGTCGTCCGTCACGTCCGCGAACACGGTGGGCTCGATGAACCAGCCCTTATCACCGTGGCGCTTGCCACCCGTCAGTAGGCGGGCACCCTCCTTGACACCCTCGTTAATGTAGCCCAGAATCTTCTCGAACTGAGTCTCATCAATCTGAGCACCCTGTTGGGTAGCAGAGCTGAACGGGTCGCCCACGACACGAGCACTGGCAGCTTCCACGGAGCGATGGACAAACTCATCGTAGATACCCTCCTGGACGTACACGCGGGTGCCGGCAATGCAGCACTGGCCCTGGTTTAGGAACAGACCAAGCTGCGACTGCTGAATAGCGAGGTCAATGTCTGCATCATCCATGATAATGTTAGCTGACTTGCCGCCGAGCTCCAGCGTCACACGCTTGATGTTGCTCACGTGCGAGGTGCGCATAATCTGGTAGCCAACCTCCGTGGAGCCCGTGAACGCGACCTTGTCAACGTTAGGGTGCTGCGCCAAGTGACGACCAGCAGTGGGGCCAACACCAGGCACAATGTTGATCACACCCTTAGGGAAGCCAGCCTCCACGATGAGCTCACCGACGCGGAGGGCAGACAACGGAGTTTGCTCAGCAGACTTCAATACGATGGTGTTGCCAGCTGCGAGAGCAGGACCCAGCTTCCACGCCATCATAAGTAGTGGGAAGTTCCACGGGATGATCTGTGCACACACACCGACAGGCTCGGATTTGTTGTAGCAAAGGTAAGGACCAGTGATGGGAATGACAGCGCCGTGGATTTTATCAGGCCAGCCAGCGTAGTAGCGGAGAGTCTTGAGCACAAGACCGAGGTCAGCAGCCTTGGCTTCAGCACACGGTTTGCCGTTGTCAAGAGCCTCGAGTGCAGCAAGCTCGTCGATGTTCTCCTCAATGAGGTCTGCGAGCTTGTGGATGAGACGGCCACGCTCCGATGCGGGCATGGTGCGCCACGGGCCCTCGAAAGCAGCGCGAGCAGCCGCCACAGCGGCGTCAACATCGGCGGTGCCAGCCTCAGCCACGTCAGCGATTTTCTCTTCGGTGGCGGGGTTGAACGTCTCGAACGTCTTACCCGTGATCGATGGAACGAACTTGCCGTCGATAAGCAGGTTTGTCTGCTTCACCGACACGGGAGTCGAGAAGTGGCGCGACAGAATGAGCGGTGAGGCCTTAGCAGCGGTCGTGGCTTCCTTCAAGGCGAAAACGCCGGCCTTGACACGAGGAGCTTGACGCAGGATCTGACGTTGCATGGTAGTGGAGGAGCTGGTGAGGTGACGGCGAGCGAGCAAAACACAGGATGAGCAGAATTCGGCCCCAATGCAGCGCCACAACCGAGTGTATCAACTGCTACAGCTTCAACCACGGTCCTTCCACTGACTTCGCTTGATTGGATTCTGTAGGAAACACTTCAACTTGTTTGACAAGGCTTTGAAAGCGTAACGCGTGACGTCAACGAGGGAATCGCAATGGCGGAAGACAGACAACTTCAACCTGTACAGCTTTTGAAAGGCGTACAGCTCGTAAAACAACTTGATCCCGACTCCTTTCGTAAGCGCTGTAGTTTACGAGTGGTGTGGGCAAGTCCCTTGCCCTCGCAAGTGACGACGCCAGGCCGTAGGACCGGCTCCATGCATGTTCACTCCATCTTGGCCTTCACTTCGTAAGCTCAGGCGTTTACAGTACTAGCGAGATGAGTGCAACTCGTTGAAGTTCTTCCCCGATTTCGCTAATAGTGAACCACAACGCAATTCGAGTGACAGCGCAATCTCGATCTACCTCTGTGTTATCCGCCGTGAACTCGCAATGAATACATGTATAGCTTCCTGGCACTTGTGCATTAGTCTTGTCAATACATGTACCGCATCGCAGAACGGTTACCACGTCCTCACCGGAATTGCACTGATGATTACATGATCACCTCACCTTCAAGTACCTGTCATTACTATGACAGAACGAGTTGACAAGGGGAGGCAATCGATGTGTTCATTCGTGCTGCGCTTGAAGACGTAGAGCAGAACTCTTCACCCACGACTTCTTCCTGGACTATCAATTGTAGACGACTCGAAATGTGTATTTTCACGCAAAAGCAATGCCAAACAGAAGTGAAGCAATGCAGATATAAAAAGAGGCATCTCCATTCATGACGATGTTAAACCGATTCAGAAGGCCGGAAGAAATCTACACTCATGAGTCGCCCGCGCTAAAGGCACAGGGCTGCACCACGCCAGAAGATTTTGCTCGAGCTAGACGCCTTACAGACGGTCGTAGAAACGGTCAAGAGGGGGCACGTCCGGGGACAGACCCTTGCGGACACGCACGCCGTTCACAAGCTTACCGGCCATGTTGCCGACGTCGGTCGGGTCGCCGCCAATAGCCTGGTAGTGGTCGAACACACACTGAGGGAAGGCCTTGCCACCCGTAGCCTGACGCAGGTCGGCGGTGAAACCGAACGACTCGTTGACAGGCAAGTAAGCCTTCAGCTGCATCATCGGGGTACCCGGACGCTGCTCCTCGGCGAACACGTGGCCACGACGGCGGGTAAGCACACCGTACACGCCACCAACGGCATCCTGGGGCACCTGGATGTCGGCAAGGAAGACCGGCTCCATCAGAGCAGGCTCCGACACAAGCTGGCAAGCGTACACCACACGGCGGGTGGTGGGGAGGATCTGGCCCATACCACGGTGAATAGCATCAGCGTGGAGCACCACATCCAGCAGGTTCACGCGCATGCCGCGCACGATCTCCTCGCAAAGGACACCATCCTTTGTGGCCCAGTTGAAGCCGCCGAGCACCGACTCCTTGATTTCGTTCAGGTACGACACACCCTTGGTGGCGTCCACAAACACGTTGGCACCCGTGCCGTCCGGGCCGTAGCCCCAGATCTTACGGGCATCAGTCACGTCCCAGTCGTGGTTGTCGGCCAGGTAACGAGCACGAAGCTTGAAGTCGTAACGGGGGGAAACCTCCTCCTTCTCGTCCTCAATCTCCTGGGTGAGATCGTCGCCCAGAGGAGAGGCCTCGCAGAACAGACGGTTGTGTTTGTTAGGCGACTTGGACAGGCACGTCTTGGACGAGTTGCCCGTAATCGTCTCACGGTACGACACAACAGGCTCAGACACCTTGACCTCCGTGCCCATGAACTCCTCCTGAAGATCCTTCAGACAGATTTCAAGGTGGAGCTCACCGGCACCAGCAATAATGTGCTCTCCCGACTCCTCCGTGTAACACAGGACCATGGGGTCAGACTTGGACAGACGCTTCATGCCCTCCACAAGCTTGGGCAGGTCAGAAGCAGTCTTAGGCTCAACGGCCACACGCACAACGGGCGACACGGAGAACTTCATGGTACGGATGGTGTGGCCCGTCTCAGACGTGGTGATCGTACCAGACTTCAGCAGGTACTGGTCAACACCAACCAGGGCGCACGTGTTACCGGCCGGAATGTCGGGGGTCTGCTCGACGTAACGACCCATCATAATGACCGTACGCTGAATGTTCTTGACCCACAGGTCCGTCTTCTTGCCGGGCACGTAGTTGGGGCCGAGCATGCGCACCTTCTGGCCGGTAGCGATCTTACCGGCGAACACACGGCCGAAGGCGTAGAAACGACCCTTGTCCGAGGTCGGCACCATCTTAGACACGTACATGACCAGAGGACCGTTGACGTCGCACTTACGGATAGCCTCAGCGCACTCGTCATCCTGGGGACCCTCGTAAAGGGTGTCCACACGGTACTTCTGGGCGGCCACAGGGGACGGCAGGTGCACCACAATCATCTCAAGGACGGCGTCGGCGGCCGGCAGCCAGCGCTGCATGACACGCTTCAGCAGAGGCTTGCCGGTCAGGTCCTTCTCGTCCGACTTGAGCTCCACGCCCACAGCCTTCATCATCTTCTCGTACTTGGCCTTCTTGTCGTTCATGATGGCGTCGAACATTTTGATGATAGGGTCCATGATGAACTGGCAGAAAGCACGCTTGAGGGAGCCCTCGGCGTTGTTCTTGCTCGTCCACTTCTTGTTGGCAGCATCGAAGTACCAGTCACCCCACAGCTTCTGCATCATCTTCTCCTCGGCAATGCCGAACTTCTTCGAGTAGAGGCGAGCGAACTTCTTCAGGGTGAAACCCCACTGGTGAAGACCCGAACCGAAGGCAACGGTACCCTTCTCGGGGTACACCTGGACATCACCCAGCTTCTCGTCGAAGTAGGTGGCAATGACCACGTTCACCGTCTCAATAGCACGGGTGAACGACTGGTAGCAGTCCTCAGGCTCAAGGTGCAGCTCAAGCAGAGCACGGTCCACCTTGTTCACCATAAGCACGGGCTTCACACGCTCACCGATCGACTGACGCAGCACCGTCTCGGTCTGCACGCAGACACCTTCAATGCAGTCCACCACGACCAGAGCACCATCCGTCACACGCAGAGCAGCCGTCACTTCGGACGAGAAGTCAACGTGACCAGGCGAGTCGATCAGGTTAATCAGGTACGAGTTCTTGGAGATGGTCACCTCCGTAGCAGCGGCGGAATCCTCCGTCGTCTCGCCAGCAACGGCAGCAGCCGTAGCCTGCTCACCGGCGTCCATGTCGTACTCGAAGAACATGGAGATACCCGTCGACTTGATGGTAATGCAACGCTCCTGCTCGTCAGCACGGGTGTCCGTGAAACGCGCCTCACCGGCGTGCTTGGCCGAGATAATACCGGCCTTGGACACCAGGGAGTCGGTCAGCGTCGACTTACCGTGATCGACGTGGGCAATCACGGACATGTTACGAATGTTCTTCGTGTAGTCCATGATCTCACGCATCTGATCGACCGTGAAGTTCACCTGAGCGAGTCAACAAGAGAGAGAGAGGTTGCATTAGTCTTCTCTATCTCTTTATTGCATCTGTCTATCTGTGTCTGTCGTACCATGGTTGCTGCTGGGTGGGTGGTTAGCGGCGGGTTCTTCGGCTTCTCCCTTTCGGACTAGCTGGATCCAAAAGAGGAAATGGCGCTCAGGCTCAGGAGCCAACCACGTGCGAAGGAAACGCGGAGGGCGGGGGAGGCCAAAACAGAGAAAAGAGCCCTCAAACGGGTGGAGCACAGCGCAGCGCGAATGTTTAGCCCGAGTATGCCCCATACAATCTTGCTGTCAAAACGAGGTTCAATGAATCCGAGGTTTTTCCCCGAAGAAAAGGAGTGATGGTCGAATTGATGGGAACAGTGCCCATATTTTGGGCAGCCTGCAGCAGCCGAAGGTGGCGTTCATGCAGGTTTTCGATCGTGAGAGGGCCCTAAGCAGCAAACCTTGCTGCTTATCTCCGCTGGAGATTCTCCAGCTTCATTTACTGTTGAAGTAGTGCTTCAAGAATACGACGAATCAAGATTCAGCTCCAACAAGCATCAAGCACAATGGTTGAAAAGGCAAGCAATGGAATGCCAGCAAGCGGCATCCCCCACTCTACAGGTTACAGCGTGGCAAACACCGGAAATGCACGCACAAAACGAGTTGCTGTCTGCATAGCATCAAAATGGGTGTCCATTTGGGCAGCTTATAAATGAGTACTTGAACCCGAAAGTTCATCAAACCCGACCCGCTCCATTATCAGACCGAATCCGCGGGGAAGGTGCTTTGCCGCAGATGGAGAATTGACGCTGTTAGCAGCCGTTGCTGGCAGCCGTTGTCGGCAAGAGCGAAGAATGGTGTGTGTGGTCTAGAGAAGCCGAAGTGACAGCAGCGAAATTCTCCGATGAACCACTTTGAAGATCACCTTGCGTGCGATCTTTGCGCTTTGATTGCGTAGTGACCGAGGGAAGCGTCATCGAGGAAAGCTACATTTGAACTGCAGAGCGCCGTTTTCGTGTTTGGCTGGCAAGACGCGACGTGGTGCCTCGTTACTCACTCGGCGTGAACAAAAGCACGCTGAAGGGAAACTCAACCGTCGGTTTACGGCAAGGACGCTTGGTATGTCGGCGCGTGTATTGAAATTTCATTTGCTGAAGTTCGTGATCAATGTCCCAGCGCATTTAAATTTCACCGAGTGTCCACGAGTCGTGGACCACGACGTGCAGGTGAACAGTGTTAAGTGGGAAATGACATGGCCAGGCGACAAGAGCTAACGCCGCTTGTGCAGCCCCATGACGTACCAGGTAAAGAAAATTGGAGGCTATCGACAAACGACTAGCACGCAGATAAACGTGCAATTTAAAAAATTGTGAACCAGTGCGTTTTTGCGCAGTTATTCATTTATTTGCCCTGCTGTCTACAGTCGTGCTCGCTCAGCTCTCCGCTGTACAGGTTGCCACGCCTTTCTGTCTACGGCAGTCACGTAGACAGAAAAGGACTCGACGTTTATCTTCACGAGCATTTTCGTCACGCTGATCCGCAGATCTACATGAAAGTGGTCTGCTGCTGTAGCTGGCACTGCTTAAACTGGTCTAGGTAGAACTGGCAGGAGCTGATGTCGTTGCTGTTCGAGTTGAGGCACTCCAGGAAGGCCCTCTGGTCAGAGCCACACTGATCCTGCTGCGGTGGCTGAGCGGCCTGGTAGTCCTGTGGGGCGGCGGCGGCCTCCTGTTGCTGCGGGGCGTCCGAGCTACCTGAGAACGATCCAGCTACGGCTCCGACGGCGCGGTGGGCGATGGCGCTACCCGTACCGAAGGCCATGCCCTGGGCCACTGTGCCCATGAGGCCACTCATCATGCCGCCGGTGCTGGAACTCTGCTGAGTCGGAGGGGGTGCGGCCTGGGTGCGGGCCGGGGCGGGTGCCGGACGGCGCGGCTGAGCGGGGGCCGGAGCGCGGCGAGGGGCCGGGCGGGCGGCGGGACGCGAGGAACGGGAACGGCCCATGTCTGCTGGAGTTTTGCTGTGTCTTGGTGCCGGTTTTGATGCCGATTGGATTCTGGCGATACGGTACAGACCGTGAGGACGGGAGAGCGTTACACCAAGTACACACAACGAATTATCGAGAATCACGGGGATTCGTTATTTTATCTTGAAGTTTGTAAGCTAGGAAATGGCTACATTTGCTTTCTTATGGCGTCACACTAGCTAAATAGAGCAGGGGTGTCCTTAACTTTGATAAGCATTGGCATGAAGGACTACGCTAGCGTCACAGGAGGAGGGGAGATTGCGAAGGAATGGTTGCATCTGATCATCACTCTGGTAGTACAGGACTGATTACTTGGCGCTTGTTCCGCCGTTACGCTCCAGCTGCTCAACACGCGTTGTCAACTGCTGTAATTTCTTGTCCACGTTGTCAAAGCGGTCGTTCATCTGCGTCTGCATGGCTGTCATCTTCGTCAGGATAAGCTCCAGTATGTCCTGGGTCTTGCCGCCAGTGCGGATGTCTCCATCCGACGTTTTACCAGCAGTAATTGTCGACGATCCCTGCACGGCTGGTTTCAGCTCGAGATTGGGCTGCTCACGTCGAGGTACCTTGAACCTGGACAGGTGAATCGGATGCAGCTCGATGTCCACAGCAGCGTGGAAAAATATGGTGCGCTTGTGCTTCTCAGTGGAGGCGATATCCACGAACGGAGACACATCGGCAAGGTAAATTCCTCTGCAAACGTGCGTTGGTGGCAACTCCTGGGATAGCACAGCCATTTGTTAGTACGTGTACATGAACATCGGTTCACTGAAGAGGGTAATGTGATAAACTTACCAGTTCACCGGATAACGAGGCCGTCCACTCCATGCGGTCGGAGACGTTCAAATGCGACATAACAAGGCGTGGCGCCAAGGTGCTCCCGACAATTACTCGCATTTTCTAATTGATCAGATTCCGGGTTAGTATTATTATAAGTCCTCGATATGATCAATAGAACGAACCTGGACAACAAGGATATCGGGTGAGGCTAGCTGAGGCAAATCAAGGATTGATTTGACGCTCCACTGCTCTGCTTCGTATTCAGCAATTAGCATGTGGGAACACGGTTTTCCATGGGGAAGGTTTCGACGAGCACTGGTGTTCTGGAAAGAAGGACGTCATAAGTCATCAGGTAATGTAATTCAAGCACTTAACTTCGGTACCTCAGTGCGATTCAGTATTTGCAGCGAGTTTTGGGTAGAACTGGTTGAGGCGCGAATTGAAGTTAAGTCAATAATACCGCTAGACAGTGTCACTGCTTGTTCTTGGGTATCCAAACAAATCTTCACGTTTGACGAAGTCGGTTTACCAATTGAGATAGTTTCCCTGAGTTCATAGTTCAAAGCTGGAGCTGCGCGAGAGAGATCTTCAAGAACCAATTTAGTGTCCGTCGTGAAGATGCAAATAGTTGGAGACACGCGAGCAATTGCAGCGATATGACCGACGCTAGTATTTCCTCCGTCCAATTGAAGCTCGTTGACGCTTCCCAAGATACCGGTCACGTCAACCTGGTCGTGTCTCGGAGACTCTGAGAGTAGCGAATCTATGTTCGTCCAACTAAAACAATGAAGGACATGGTTCTGTGCTCTGTAACAACATTGCAAAGCAAACATTAGCAGAACCAATGAACCCACACTAGCAAAACAAACCTACGTACAGTGATACTTGTAGGCCACAAGGACTCCATGAGCACGCACCCCAGGGTTGGTATGTGCTGCGATTTATGTGAATCGTCCGCCACGATAAAGTTGATTGCGTGGAGTTGATCAACAAGACGTCGGTCTTTGAGTGAACCTTAATAAGAAACACCAAGCATTTGTTAGCTTAAGATGAAATCTTAAATGAAGATTTTGCTTTCGCTCACAAGTAAAACTTCGTATCGCGGATTCCAAACCAAGCGTTGCGGACGATTAATGTCCACTGAGCCCCTCAAGGTTGCGGTGATACCACTGCAAAAGTAGCAACACAACAGCGTAAGGCGGTTGCACTATCAAATTCTGACTGACTAGCGTTAATATGTACCTTGTACTGCAAGGTGCAGTGATTTCCCAAACCTCCACTTGAGCTGTAGAAGCAATCGCTAACAAACTCTTCTCCGCCGATCCTTGAAACCACGTAATTAGTCGATAGCGCGTGTCGTTCTACAGTAAAGTAGTCGCGCAGTCAGACACCGAACTGGTTTCTCCGTGTCATAGAAGACACAATCACTTACGCTGTTCGAACCACCTCCATGCAAATATAACACATTTACTGGCTGACTCAGCAGTCCCTGTCCAATCCCCGCAGCATTGTCCGTATCTGTATAGTGCATGACAACTACCGTGTGCTCGAAAGATGACGCCGACAGCTGAAGCTTCGGATTGTATCCTGTAGTAGTTGTCCACCAAGCAAGACATAAACAAAACAGGCAGAGTGCTGCAAGATGGAGTGGTTGTACCATCCTGTAAGATGTTGGTCTTGACGCCAGTCGCAAGCACCGCCCCATTCCACTCCGTCGGTCCATTGATGAGCATCCTCGTATTGAGAGGCAAGTTTGTAGGTACAATTTTAACCAATGATAATTTGGTGGTTCTTGCAGATATTTTTTTGATACAGCAATTGCTTGAAAACATTATCAAAAAGATTATTGTATTCGGTAATGCTATTCGTTTAACGATAGCTGTAGGTGTTCAAACAGTCTTACTCTGATGTTTCGCTGTTTTACGAAGAAATGCAAGGTGCAGCAAAAATGCTTATACCAGTGCCACCGTAGAGTGCACACCAGGTTTGGTTGAGTCAAGTGCTGCAAAGCTCGTCGTGATTGATGCAGATTCTGGGGTCACTGGGATAGCCCTTTCATCTTGGTTGATCTGGAATGTCGTTTGACCTTGCTCAGGTTCGCATTCGCCACAAACCCACGACGTTAGCTTCACAGACACCACCGCCACGACAGGCACCCCGATTGCACCAACTAACCAAATCGAGCTGATCAAAACAATATACGTGACGGGATTGTCGTGCAGTGTAACCTGGTTGCCAAAGCATGGCGCGTCTCCTCCGCTGAAAAGCGCTAGTGCTGGCAAAAGAATCGTTACGACAATTACTGCAACACTCAGTACTCCAACCACGAGCTTGAGTACTGCGAAGTAGATGACACCAAGCCACACCCGTCGTGTCATACGAATATGCGGTAGTAGAACGCTCGAATCGGTTGTTTCGGAAAGTCTGAAATGATCCATGCACTCCTCTGGCTCAAGTTCATCATTGGCTTTAGTTGAGTTGACGAAGTTGGCGAGGTGAGCGTCGACTTTCACCAAGAACTTCATGAAATTCGCCGATAAGAAGAAAAGCCCAACACCGATCGCGCCGGCAGCGATAATTGCGTACGGTCCGACAGTAATGTACCAGTTCACCGACAACGAAGCAATGTATAACGCCGCCAGCACTACATAGCCAAAGTACATCAGACACTTGTTCGGAATCTGTTGTACTCCGTGCAGTGCGTACATCGCGAGCGCCATCAGTAGCAATCCTACAAACCAAACTGGCATGAGAGCCATGCTGGCGAGCAAAAGTGTCACGGAAATGACGCCACCGATAGCCACGAAGATATTCGACAGGTGGAAGGTGAGTAGCACGCCCACGCGCTTGAAGGTCGACAAATTGCAGCATCGTTGACATCTAGTGTTGGGCGGTGGTGGCGTTAGTTTTTGCAACGGATCCATGCTGGTTGATGTTCCGATGTCTGCAGGAAGTTGCTTATCGTGTTGTGAGACCCTCGGTTAGAGTCTCTCTGTCTTTCAAACTTGCGGGAAATGGTGATATGTGAGCGAACTTCTCCACAGCACAGGCGAATGTAGCCAGCAAATGCTATGGCTTCCTGTTGTACCCAGAGAACAGTCAGATCCCGGGATTATTGTTGTAGACTTTTCTCTCTCTGCACCAGTTGGCAATGCCAACTTGGCATCAATTACCGTCATGCAGTGATTACCGTCATGCGGTACACATTGAAGGTGGTGCCATTACTGTGAGTATGGTATTGGGGTGATGTTCAGGTGATCGGCAACTACTTGAAGAGGGTAGTGCTAACCTCTGGTCTAACACTCCGTGGTGAAAAATGCATCGTGGCCTTAGTATTTCTAGTAAATAATATTATCTCATGTATCGACAACGGAGGCACAACAGCGTCATAAAATGAATAACAAATTGTCATCTCCAGACTAGGAGTCACAGAGCTTTTATACCTCAAGCCCATGTTCCAGTCGAGCTGTACTACTCGCTCTACGAGTCCATAGCGTAGTTGTACAGTCTCGGATTGATGCACGTCAGTGGGGACACAATGATAGCAGCGATAGTGACCCACGTGGACAGCACGAGGAAGCCCATACCAGCCACCACCATCAGCATCAGAAGTATCGGTAGGAGGATCATCGACAGGAGAATCGCCCAGCACATATGCCACTGCTCTGCAGTCGCCGCCTTCATCACTAGACGAAGTCCACGATGCACTTGTGATCGGAAGCAAGTCAACACCTCCATACTGCGAAATGACCCCTCGTTCTTGGTGCTTTTAACGCGGAACGTCAATTTCGTTTGAACGAGGTCAGTAGCTACCCCCAACGACTCCAGCTCACATCCCGCTTGGACCATTGGGTGCACTCGATCGTCATTCTTGGCGGGGTTCAAATCCTTAACCTTGCCGCCCATAGGTGACGCCGGTCGGACGTCTTCCAAACTTCCTTGGCGCTTCAGCTCACTGCGGCAACAACCTTGACACAGTGGCTGCCCAGCCAATTTTACGTTGTTCTGGCGGATTGGGACTCCACAAACACTGCAGTACTGGATCACGTCAAGACGGATCTCCTCCACGCGCGCCATCTTCGCGAAAGGCTTGGCATTTGGGAATTGGAGAGCTGACACGGGGGCGATAGCCACACGGAAGCCACTAATCTGCATTTGGGAGTGAAGCGCTAGGGGGTTATTAGGAACTGATGAGGTCTTCTTTATTGGATGGGGTCGAGCAGACAGTCTGCTAGACGACCAGGTCGTTATCGAGCAGACGCTTCGACTGAAAGGTATCCAAAACCTGATTTGCAGCACGTTCCGCGAAGGCGAGCTGTCAATTGACTGGGTCACGAAGGGGCAGGCGTCTCAATATTTCATCACTGCTGTTGCAGATCTCCTGACAAAGCTGAAACATTACGTCTTCATTTTGGATAACTTGCTCACTCGCCTTAGGTATGCTGATATTTCACCACCTTGAACAGCCCTGACGCTGCGAAGCTGACCGGATTGTCGAGGAAGAGAGGGCACGCCTGAGTTAGCATCCAAAACCTTTGCAAAAGGCATTGAGAGGCTAGATTAAGGTCAAAATCACGAGAGCAGCACAAAATATTCTCACGACCAACGGGTGCGCGATGAAGAAGAGAGCTAATGATCAGTCTTCGAATCTCATGTCTAGAAGAGTGAAAGTGTCACCCGCTCCATCCAGGTTGAGCATCCATGGATGATGTAGTAATTGCTACATAATTGTTAGAGCGAAACCATCAATTTCATAGCTCTCCGGTCATGTCCGATAGACAAAAATGTCTAGCCCCAAAACATCGAGAACGAAACGGAGAACCAGTACGATCAAAGGCTCCAACAGGATAACACTACTCCACGTCACTGTTATTACGTAAACCACAGCACCTCCGACATACACTGCGCACATTAGACATTCCCAGCTTGACGTAACTACTACAAGACAACTACGACCACAACGACACGCATGAGTGTGATCGAGAAGCGACTACGGCGTTCAGAATGTGGAAAACGAGTACAAACACTCGCTCAAACACTTCACTCCGACCACATTACTGCATTTCAATTCTCGTTCTCGAACAAAAGTGATTCCACCTGAGTTTCAGCGCCTCCAGCAAATACGACTTCTGAAACGGATCAATATTACCGATTTGAAGCAGAAGACAGCCCGAACTCCAGGAAGAAGCATTCAGCACGTTGGATGACATGTTTTAGATTCCCTTAGTGAGAAAGCTACCAACTAGAACGATCATTTTACTTTTTGAAATATACATTTCCATCGCTTCATTTTTCAAATTTGAAGTTGAAGCGATCTTTCTTTTGATTGGTTCCCCACTACTCCCTCTTTTCCACCAATCGCGTCTCTTTTCAAGCCAGTAGCTATAATTCCGCACGAATGCAGCCGGCACCTTCGACTCGCAAGCGCGCCGCGCATCTAACGGAACTATATGACTCTTTGCGGCAACTACAGGCTTTCTCAGGCGAGGACGAACGCATGCGCTGGCGCTGGCGGCTGCACCAGTTGCAACGACAGCAGGAACTCGAACAGGACGCGCCTGAAGCCTGGATTTCTCACATGGCTTCACTCTTGACAGCTATCGAGAATCAGATCTGGGCCCTACCAATTGAGAGTGAAGGTCGTTTGTCGCGCATGCGAGCGTCCTCCGCAGCTGCAGCAATTGGGGAGTTCCGTCTCACAGTGGAGGACACGTACGACCAGCGAGATTCTGATTCGGCGCCTCGTCGAGGGTCCATTCCGATCATGGAGAATGAGGCACTGGCCACTATAGAAGATACAAGACGAGGTAGTTGGGATCAGATGTCGGGACACACTTTAGGAGCGTTGACTCGCTCCAGGATCCGAGATCGAGGGCGATCTATGCCCCTGGCGAAGATGAGCATGAGTGAGTTTGATACTGAAGGGAGAGATGGGGCTGGTGACGAGTTGTCGCTCGCTGTAGATGCTTCTAGTCAAGCAGAGTCAATTAGCGAGAAGGAGAACTTGAGCTTCAGTCTGGCGTACAGAAGACAGGAGAGCAACAGCTTAGGCCATTCGGTACCGAGTTTGTTAAGGTCGATGGCTAGTTATTTGGGACTCTCTATGGAGGAGACGTTTCTGTGCCAGATTTGCTACGACTACGAACCTGTGAACACGTCGTACGCACTTTCGATATGTGGACATACTTTTTGTGAAGGGTGTATAACAAATTATCTCGAGTTCAAGATTAAAGAGGGACAAGTGTACCCGAAATGTTTCTTTGAGAAACCGGAGGACAAGACCGCATGCAATGCGGAAATTTCTGTTGATGATATTCGGTTGCTTGTTTCGGAAGAGGTGTGGCAGAAATACACCAAGTTTAAGTTCAACAAGGAGCACGAACTCGCGAGGCAGTGCCCATACTGTGACCACTCACAGATATGTGCTGGAAGTGACAACCCGGAGTGTGTTTGTGAGGCATGCAATCGTGAGTTCTGTTTTGTCCACAGCAGTGCTCATGAAGGACGAACGTGTGCTGAGTATGACAAGAAGATGATTGCTGTGGATAAGCTCAACAGCGCACTGATTAGTAAGATCTCCAAGCAATGTCCTGGTTGCCAGAACAACGTGGAGAAAATCGGTGGCTGCAATCAGATGAAATGCGTGGTGTGCAACACTAACTTCTGTTGGATCTGCCTGAAGGTCATCGACGACAGTGTCTTTCCAGAGCACTTCCAGGTACTGCTACTTATGGCGATGGCATTAATGCAAACTAACGTGCGTTTGATGTGCTTTGCTCATGTTGTAGTGGTGGAACGTCCGCGGCTGTGCTGGCAATCAGATGGTGGACATCGAGGGTCAAGGCACGACTCAAAAGGGCGTTGGCATCGTAATGCGGGTGCTCTTCTTCGTGATCTTCGGGCCACCTGCGTTTGTTATGGCTGTGGTATTCAGTATCCTGTGTTGCTGCTTCTTTCCTTGCACAGCTCACGCTCGTCTCACGTTCCGACAAGCTTTCACGACCTGCTTTTGTGTGTCTGGCTACGTTTTGCTTGCTCCAATCGTATTGGCGTTAGGACTGGTGGCTCTGGGCGTTTTCATCGGTGGTGTCGCTGCTGGGGCTGCCGTGCTCGTGTGCGTATCACCAATTGTCGGCGTGTTGCTACTGTTTCGACATGATTTCACATCCAGTCTACGATCAACCTCCCGTCATTCCGGTGATGTTGAAACAGCTACCGCGCGCGACATCGAAGATACGAATGACCATTCACCTAGTGATCACACGATCTTTCGCGTGTCAACGTGAGTTTCAACTGTCGTCTCGATGTGGACAGATCGTCCACATGCATAATCTTATTTAAGTTGTCACTATCTTATTTAATTATACCTGAGTACTTTTACAACACTACCCTATGTCGCGAAATGGCTACACAATAATCGTGGTGGTAAAGCAGAGATGCCGTACCGAAGTTTGCGACCTGAAGAGCGTGGCAATGCATTGGCAACACCATTGTCGGCCGCAGCGCGTGATTTCTACAGTGAGAAGCAGTCCAGTGTCTACACCACAGCTGCAAATGCTAGTATTCAAAAAGACTTGACGCGACACGCTCTGGAGCTTTTATCCGACGGATTGACACATTCCAGGACTAGAGATGATGTCTATTTCCTTTTAGACTTGGGCGCTGGCTCCGGGTTGAGCACAAAAGCAGCTCAAGACTGGTTCAAAGAGAGGAAAATGACAGTGTTCACACTGGCGTTCGACATCAGTGCATCAATGTTGTCATTGGCTTCGAAAGAGGAAGGTGATGGAAAGTTGGAGACTCAAGTATCTGCTGATTTTTACTGTGGCAATGCTGCACAAAAGCTACCGATTCGAGATGGAGTTCTAGATGCTGCGATTGGGATCTCAATGCTTCAATGGTTGCAACCAAAGGGATTGGAGATCTGCTTCTCGTCGTTGTTGACACAACTTTCGAGTGATCGGGACTCTCGAGCAGTTTTTCAAGTCTACCCGTCGGGTATGGAATATGTTGATATCATGGAGAAAACTGCATTACGAGTGGGGTTTGACCGTGCAGAGACGTTTGTGTCGTTCCCACACACGACGACGGCGAAAAAATGGTTCTTTTGTGTAGAAAAGCTGAAGATAGAAGAAGCGGTGAATAATCAAGAGAAGCCCGACAAGAAGCACGAATTATGTTTGTTTGCTAGACGGTATGAGAGGCGCTGCGTGCTGCAGTGGCTTGAGAAGGAGAATGAATGTGTCAAGGAAATTCGATTGCGAGTTGAAAAGGAACACGTGAAGACAGCGTGGCATATTTGGAGGAAGTATCGACGGTCGATTGTGGATGTCCAGACTGAAGCAACGCCAGCGAAGAAGCCCAAGGTGATGCACGCGAAAGCACAGCAGTCGTTGGAGCTTTACCCAAGCGACAAAGTAATTGGACGAGCTCTGCAGGTGCAGTTCGAAGAGAAAGCTGGAAAAATCACACTTGCCTTTTTGCTGCAGCATACCGCAGAAGTTATCGACGTGATACACACAGCTTACACGGAGGCTAGGAAACTGGAGCTCACGGCAGTCAAAGAAACATGAAGTATGCAAGGCCAGCATTTTCTTCTCGCACATTATGCGACCGGATGTGCTGAAGAACCTTGTCGCAACGGTGCGTTGCCTGTAAGAAACCCAAGCTCACTAAAGAGTACAGAGGCAACATGCAATATCTGCTTCCTGCTGGCAGACTTGTCCAATCCAAAAAGCTTGCGTAAATCGCACTGGAATTCCTGCTCAGCTCGCATATTGTCTACCAGACGCTGTGAATAATATAGAAGTAGCATGAGTTCAAGGATCTACTACTCGTTTCGAAGCCAATTTCACAACTTGACATACCCGAATAGTTGGCACCAGTTGATCAATGTGAGCGACTTGAAGTAACTTCATGCTTCCCAACAAAACTTCGTGAGCTTTTGAGCTTGGTGGCTTCATCTGTTCACGTCGTGCATCCAGCTCCACTAGCACATCGTTTATATGATCCAATATCTGCATACAAAGTACATTGTTTCTGTGAGTAAGAAAACGATCTTGCAGCGCGCGTAGCTACTTGCTACCGTGTCTAACGCTTCGTGACAGGAAGTCTTTGAGGTACACTCCGATCGAATGGAGTAAAAAGCATCCTACACAACAAATTTTAAAAATCAGTAAGTAGTTGGTGTCTAGCAAAGATTGAGCTTACGCACACACCGTATCAAATTGCTTGAGTAGTTTTTCGATTCGCTCGACGAATCCCTGGTAAGTCGTCGAAACTTGAGAAAGCTGTTGCACTTTTCTCACGCGATTAGGCAGCTCACTGACGTCTTCCGTCTCCAATATATAGCAGCACGAGGCTACAATATCAGTGCAGATTTGTCCAACTCGCTCCAACATGCTGGCCTGTGTTAAATCCTTTACCTTTGACTCCAAATCCAAAGAAAGGTAGCAGTGCAGCTTCTCCTTCAAATATCTGTGATGCTTGGTGGAGTTTGCTGTGTTCACTCGCAGCATTTGCAGTAGTCTCTCCTCCGTAATTCTTTCAGAAAGCGAAGGCTCTTTCGAAGTTAAGTCGGTGCCTACCGGAGTATCCACTGATTGACGCTCTTGCTGCAACTCGCGTGTAGGTTCATGTCCAGCAGCATTTTTCACCCGTGCACGCAACTTTCGCACATGCCTCTGCAGTCGTTCAACCTCAAGTTGTGATGTCTAGTAAAGCAATGAAACTATCAATAAAAGTTGTTTACAGACTTTTAATCCACTCACCAGCAACTCACGTCTCGTCGGTCGAGAATGCAGCATATCACGTAACTTGGCGTTCTCACACCCAAGCTCTCCAATCAACCGTTTCTGCTGCTGTAGAAATGGCACCAAGCTCTGCACCATATTCTCCATACTATCTTCTACCTGATTATGCTTTGCATGCTTCCCCGCAGCTTCACCACGATTCTCCTCCAGCATGAGCACAATTCGGTCGACCTTGCGACTCCACACAACATGCTCGTTCCTTGACTTCTCCACTTTCTTGTCCCATTGAAAAGTCCCCGACACTTCTGCGTACTGCCCATTTATACCGAAAAACAAATGGGCATCTTCGTCCACAATTTCGCAGTTATTGTCCCGATCTTCATGCTTTTGTTTCTCTCGAGCCAACTCTTGTTGGAGGCGCAGCGCGTAGCTGGCGTATCGCTTCACGTCACTTCGTGCCGCCTACCATAGAGCAACATAACCTAGTATTAATGACTTTAGCCTCCTTCTGGTGAACAACTCACTACCTTAAGCTCTTGACGCAGCTCACTTAGCTCTTCCTCCATTTTCAAATTCGTATAATATTTTCAAGTGGAAATCGACGTTACGTCCGGATAATTTATCCGGAATCGGTTATTGGAGGCAAGTTGAAGTTACCATTTAAACCAGTCAACAGGTAACGTGAAGACTCCGTCTTGACCCAGTCCGTAGGTACGACTGATGCAGATGCTCCGGCCTTGTGTATATGTGTCGAGGAAGCGCACCATTTCGTGCGGAATTGAACCTCTGGAGCTCTGTGGAGTCATCCCAGACACTGTCTTCAGCAATTCTTCGCAAGCCACGATGGCGTCTGTCAATGGGATCCCCTCATCACGCGTGATAGTCTTAATACGCATGGCGTCTGTACAACGAGATGATGTATATGCGAATGCCTCCAAGTTGGCGTTGTGCGCCTCTTGCTGATGGCGAATCTGTGAACGATTTTTGCTCAGAAATGTGATGGCTTCTCCGTACGAGCTTGTAAACGGCGCTCGAACTTCTCCGGTTTCAAGAACTCTCCAGTCGTACGATGCATCTTCAATCACAAGTGTGAACTTCTCCAATAATTCTTGCTCGTTATACTGCTCCTGAGTGCCACGCTGTCTCATGCTCTGCAGAAATGTCCGGTATCCGAGAGCCGAGCATGTGTGACCCCGTGAGATTGTTGCTTGTCCTAACGCGGAAGTTGCATCAATCTGCAATGATGCCAAACTCTCTCGTGATGCCTTCATGAAAAGAACCATATTTGCGTCGATGGTCTCTAGAACTTGTGCCCACTGCACGGGAACATCGGCAGGATTCAGTCCGATTCGGTACTCGTTGCTAAAATCTATCCCCGAGGGGTTCGCACTGCCATAAACATGGATTGTGTTAGCATCTAGAGCAATAATGCATTCTTGCATTCTCTCTTACCTAATGTCAATCGTCGCTCCTCGCAGAAAATCTTTGGGAGTGAATAGGCTCTGCTTATTCGCTCGCGTGTACTTGCGTAGTGTCTGGAGAAGGATCATGATGGTCGTGTTCAGGTGCATGGTAGACCATCCGCACGAAAACAAGATGTCTTCAAGGCCGAGTTCACGCTTCAGTGTACCTCTGACCGATTGAATCGATTGCCACGCAATCTGGCGCCGTTTCTGGATCTCCATCGTCTCGTCCTCCTTCATAAACTCCAGCAATTCTCTCAACGACTGAATAGGTCTCCTTCGTCTCGCAGCTGCTCGGTTCGCCTTGGCATACATTTCGGCCATCGTAAACCCGCCGAAATCCATGCCACTCGGTCGATTCCGTTGGTGTCGCCTCCCATCAGGTCTCCTCTCCTTCTTCTTGACTCGACCTTGTTGCCCAGATTCCTCCTCCTCTATACTCTGCACTGCGACGCCACATTCTCTCAAGACTGCGACCATTTTGGCCTCAATATTGGCAGCCAGTTCCAGCGGGAACCTCTTCAGTCTTTTGGCCTCCTCGTCCTTCTGCACCAGCACACTGAAGTAGACCTAGAATCTGTGCGTTTAGCTATAAGCAGCTGCTCTTAAACTGCAATACCCACCTTTTCCTTTGGTGCTATTAGACTCCTCCAGCCCATGGAGCCTCCGCCTTGAGACGCGTAGTATTCGTCCATAAACTGATTCAGGAGCTTCACAGACTGCAAATTCTCATCGTGGACCTGTAGAAATAGACACGATACTGAGCTACAGACGCTTGCAGCGTGGAAAGAGTGACGAGACCCACCTCAGGGATGTTGCGGAAGTGGTCAGGGTGCACACGCAGGAGGAACTGCTTGAGCGTCGAGGAGCGTTTGGCCATTTGTATCTTGAATTGAGTATCACGAAACTTCAAGCGTCGTGAAATGATAGCTGCAATATCGTGTGGCACGACGTGACATGGTGTGGACCTCCGGAATGTCTATCTTTCTAACCGCATACGCAAGTTTTTTTACAGGTATTCCAACTACACAAGTAGCTGTCCTACAAAATGTACGTTTTATTGTATAAATTCGTTTAAATACGCTTCAGTTATTCGATCTGACAGACGCGAGTTAAACGTACGATCCGCATGGCTTGCGCTCAGCCGTCCAGTCTCCAAAGTTCCCAACGGTGGCGTTGATACAAGTGAAAATGCTGGCGACTGTGCGTACCATCCAGAAGCCCGTAGTGAGCACGGGGCTGCGTGCCTTGAGCGTGCCGGCCTACAACCCAGACCTCAAGTCCCAGGCGGCCAAGCCCAAGGTGCGTCCATCTCGAAGTTTCGGTGGTGGTGTTCATCCACTGACGTCTCTTGTTGGAACAGAACATCAAGTACTTTAAGATCTACCGTTGGGATCCCGAGTCCAAGGAGAAGCCCTATCAGTGCACGTACCCTGTGGATCTGGACGAGTACGTGACGCCAAGCAGGGGACAACGGAAGGGAGACTGACTTGTTGTGACTGCAGATGTGGTCCCATGGTGCTAGACGCTCTGATCAAGATCAAGAACGAGCAGGACCCGACGCTGACGTTCCGTCGGTATGGCAATTAATGTTGAGGTTGTTGAGAGAGACTGACAGTGATGCTGTATTCAGTTCGTGCCGTGAGGGCATTTGTGGCTCGTGTGCCATGAATATCGACGGTGGCAACACACTGGCGTGTCTGAGTCCCATTAAGAAGAACAAGGACGTGAGCAGTATCCACCCGCTACCGCACATGTACGTCATCCGCGACCTTGTGCCGGACATGAACAACTTCTACGACCAGTACACGTCCATCAAGCCGTGGCTGCACTCGGACAAGCCGCGTGATGTCAACCACGAGCACTTGCAGTCCATTGAGGACCGTAAGAAGCTCGATGGCATGTACGAGTGCATTCTATGTGCTTGCTGCAGCACCTCGTGCCCCAGTTACTGGTGGAACCCCGACAAGTACCTCGGCCCTGCTGGTACGTTACAGTCGCCCATGCTGTTTTAGTGTCAACGTTTTTAACGTTTTGCTTGTTTCTGCTCACAGTGCTGATGCAGGCATTCCGTTGGATCGAGGACTCGCGTGACGACAAGACGGAGGAGCGCCTACGTGCACTGGACGACTCGTTCAAGCTTTACAAGTGCCACACCATCATGAACTGCACGCGCACATGTCCGAAGGGGCTGAACCCTGCGCAGGCCATTGGTAAGATCAAGACTCGACTCGCCAGCTTGCACTAAGCTCACGGACGGGTGGCCGGAGACGTTGCAAGCGAGGCAACTCCGCGCAGGTGTGATAAACAGTAGCAGCACAAAAACGGACATGAAGCTGCAGCGAGAAGCGTCTCTTTCGAGCCACCGCGGCCAACCGATAGCAGTGTTGGCCCAGCGTGCTCGCAGGCAAGAATTGAACAAAAATACAAACTCCTACTCAAGCGAAGGTGTTCACGATGCATAAGCAGTGCTCTGAGGTCGTGATCGCTGCCTGGTCTAACATACTGCAACGCAAACATCAGCACGTGGCCTTCCCTCACGAAAACCGGAATGGCATTCATCCTAGGAGGGAACAAAGCAAACCGTGATTGGCTGAAATGTTCTTTGTACGAGAGAGTAGAATACGAAATTGCACGCAAAACATGAAGATAGATATTCATTGAGATTCATTAGCAAAAATCTCCAACATTTTTAGTCTATAGTGAAACCAAGTCAGATTGTGGAAGATCGCAATTTAACAGAACGAGAAGGAAGGGCACATGTCCAGGACAAGGCAGCGCCATGTTAAGACATGGACCCAGAGTGATGTTGTTCGTCACGTTCAGAATGTAGCGGTGGGTGAGGGTCGTCCGGCACCTAAGCCAGAGGACCTGGTTGATACAGCCGATCAACTTAAAAGACGACTGCAATGTGCAGTGAATTGCAGACGCTACATGACGTGCGATAAAGCGTGAGGCTTTCTTGAGTGAACAGAGGTTTGAGACGTGTGCACTTGTATTCTGCTGTAGCACGAAAACTAATGGACGTAATACAAAGCTGTTCTTCCCTCACAGTCGATGACGACACTTCTCGACATCTCACTTAGATTGTAGGAAAACGACGCGCTGACAGCACAAGTGATGTTAGCAATTGTTGTACCCACATATAAGCTGGGAGCGACACTTACATTTCTGTTGCTGTCGCCCAAATCTGCTCGAACTTTCCAGCATCGATTGC